>JACJUY010001004.1:156141-171202 GCA_014220935.1 Platorchestia sp. MABIK | reverse complement strand
AGGGGCCTTCGCGGGTTGCTTCCTCAGATGAAGAAGATAAGTGGTCCGGGGCGCATGTCAACAATGTGCTCTGACCTCTACCGGCCCCGCTTTAGGGAAACTTAATCCTTGACAGCCGGCTTTTTGTGGAGAAATGTTCACCGGAACATAATCTTCGAACAACAGTTTCGAGGTGAGCATTCTCTTTAGCTATTGTCCTACTTGTCATAAATTTTTGTTGTTGCAGCGTGTACTGACCCCGTTCTGGGTGTCAGCTAAAGACTATGTTTCCTGTGCCAGTTAATTCTGGAAGTTTTTCGCCGCTGAAGCGGGTTGGCGAGACAACTTATTGTTATCGTTCAGTAGGGTATCACACACATTAAGCTGATAACACTAACTTGGTCCTGCACGCGTGATACTGGCTACTAATGTCCAATATTTATTATTTTGACTGTGTTTTCCAAACAAATTCTAGGAAGCTTGAGCATATCCTGAACAAGCTACATGAAATACATATTTTTCGGGATGTTACTGATATACAGCTAAAACTAAGTCGCTGTAGACAGGATTCGAACCTGTGCGGGCAGAGCCCAATGGATTTCAAGTCCATCTCCTTAACCACTCGGACACCACAGCAGCGTATTTAATAAACGCTCAATGATAGAATGTTTTTCTTAACGTTCTCAACCAATTACTTGCAAAATTGCAGAAAAATTATTTACAGATCGTGCTGAAATCGTGCTCACTCCAAGAAATGATTGTCATCCGCAATACTAATGCTTTATATAAAGTAGTTTTATAAAATTCCGTATTCAAATTACCCAAAATATATATCCGATTTTCGGCCATGTGTATTCTATCAGTATGCTCTTGAGAATAAAATTCTAGAGTTATATATATACAAATTAAATAAAAAAGGCTACGTAAACGATCATTTACGACGTTCAACTTGAACATCACCTGCGATATCATTAAAATCGACTACGTAATTATTAATTGCTCGAATAATTGTTAATCGAGTGATTGACAGTTGAAGCAATTGTTAATATCTAACTGCAAGTTAACAGATGAATGTTGCGTCGTAATTCACGGGATAATTGAGATATAATGGATGGTGAATGTCTCAATGTTGAATAATATTTGGTTGAGGATAGATTTCCGGTATAGACGTGTTGGTGAATACATGGATAATCAAGTGATAAGTTGCTTATGGTGATTAATAAAATGATAGTTGCAGGTAAATATAAGATTGACTGATAGTTAATGGGGATCGAATTTTCGAAATTTCTTCCCAACATTATTTGTTGCTCAGACCAGAAAAAAATACTGAATCTTTTTCTTCTTGGTAGTTCACCAGAACGCCTGTGCATAATTATTGAGTTTTCATAATGGGGCCAAACACACAGTAGTAATGTGTTTCCTTCACTCTTTTAATCTCTTAATGTATACCAAAGCTCAGACCTAATAATTGATAATGTGATTACAATAAAATATGAATAACATGATTTTCAATAAAATTCAAGCGAAGACAGTTTTGTTATAAATACAGCTGTGGTGTCCGAGTGGTTAAGGAGATGGACTAGAAATCCATTGGGCTCTGCCCGCACAGGTTCGAATCCTGTCTACAGCGAATTGTTTTGACGAATACATTGACGAGAAATCTTGTGTAATCTAGCATTGAATGTATCAAATACAACCATTAGCCTTCCACAGCATAGAAGGAATCCCTGACAATTTGAAAGACCGTGGAATTTCTCCGTCACGCATTTTTTTCTTCTCATCAAATTTGGTGTGAATTGATTTAGGCAAGCCCATTCACGACCACTCTCGGTTAAAGACTAATTAAAATATATTTATGAAGATGTTATGTTATTAAATAATTTTTTGAAGCTATCTTTACAGCAGCACGGCAGCACCAGATAAATTCTCGTGCTAGAACTTAAACTGAAAAAGCGTAACAAAATACTTTTGGGCTCATAGCACGCAAAGTCTACAATATTCTCCTACCCCAAAACATTTCGCATAAAACCATAAGTTCAATAGTTTTCACACGTTAACCGCCTTGTGAGCCACCGTTGTTACACGGAGGGTATTTTCATAATGCTACTGACTGACCAGTAGTCACAAACTCTATTTTCATAAACACTTAATTAAACCTAAATGAAAGTACGATGAAAGTACAATCTTTACTATTTAAAAAATTGCTTACTACAATTGGCATTAAATTTGAGTTGAATATTGAACATTAATTTAACCCATTACAGTTATCGTGTTAATTGACATCGATGGGAAACCTGACAAGCTTCAACGAGGACTTAGACCTTCAGAAACTTAATTCATTGAACAGGATGACCTGAGTGATTTTAATGATTTAAAGTACTCTTTCGCCCACCAACAGACAAAAAACCTGAGGGAGCTAATTTAACATTTTCTAACCTCCTTAGGCGCAAAAATCAAGTAACCGAGTGAGAGAAAATGTTCAAAAAAGCAACGCGAGGTGAGAACATGAAATCTCCCACCGTCAAGGCCAGAGCACCCGCGGCAACCGCAGCTAAGTGACTAGCGGGAGCCGGACGGCACAAACCTCCCGTCGGAGACGCACGAGCCACGACCGACCGCCTGCTGAGGGAGAAGCCCTCTGGACTCGAGGAAATGATTGAGAGACTGGAATGGGAAGCTACCTTTTGTAGTCAATACTAAACTGAGTGTTTACTGTTACGTTGGCAATACTGTTTTTTTCTCCAAAAAAAGGAGAAAAAAATATCCGGAGCGTTGCGTAACCATAAAATTTGAAACTTGCTATCGTCAGCTGAATTCCATCATTGTTTCTTCTAGTAACCCTCCATCATTCTACTCCATACGCGACCGTAGCGAGGCTAAGTAAAGAGGCGGCTCCGTTTACCCCGAGGTGATGAAAAAAAAAGTAAATGAGTAAAAGTTATAATTGCAATAATTCTTTTCTTTCAGTAATTTCCCTGTGTCCCCACATACACCCGATTTGCTCAGATCAGTCCTCAGCCAGAGCACTGACGGAACAGAGACTTGCAGCCGTCACTGATACTAGGAAACCCTGAGAGAAATTGCTTTTGATAAGGAGTTCATGTTAAAAGTATTCATTGAAGTGCTTAATGAATAAAATTAATTTATTCTGTCCGTCTCACACTGACAGGAGGCTTAAATTTGGTGTCTCTAATAGGAATTCCGTGTGTCTAATGGCTGTGGAAACATTTACATTTTAGCTGGGTGTCCGTTTATGAGCAAGAGCCAGAAGATAGATCGAATTTTATGAGGAGGCCTTTGTAATGACATATAGCAAAATAAGTCTGGATAATCCGGGGAAGCGAGGAATGCGAGCAAACAACCTTTACGGCGTTAAGGGCAAGTTTCCCCGAAGCATCGACAAACTGGGCAATGCAAAGGCGGTCCGTGATGGTGGATAAAGTAGAGTAAGCGTCTTCTCAAGAAGGAAGGGATTATGTGAGGAGCTGTATCAGAATGTAGATCTAGTGCGAACTGCATCAAAACGTAAGGGTCCGATTACAATATTGTTTTATAGTTTAGAGGAAAATGGGTTAAAAATTCATTTACAATGTACTAGGGAACAGAGGGCATCGGGATTAAAAATAAGGGGTTTAAACAAGTGTGCTGAGTAATACTAGATGAATGCGCGAGTCGCGCATGAGGCAAAACACACGTAGCATAAGGATCGGATGCTCACGGGCGAGCCAATCACAGACGTAGAATTTCGCTGGACTCGAATCGCGCACAAGTTAGGGTAGGGGACATATAAACGCAGCGTAAGAAAGAGATGGGTCACTTACCCGGTAACCTGAAAGAGTGTAGGACGTCATCGTATGGGCAAGATGTAGGTCCAGAAATCATCGAGAGGGGAGCGTGGGCGGCACACATTGGTACAGCATCGAGGTGCCGCCTAGGTGGCGCGTGCAGAGAGGAAGCGTCATGAAAATCACGTGTGCACGAAAATGGGGAACCGGCTTATGATCTATGCCCAGGGAAGTGGTGAGCTGTGCAAGGACAACATGTGAAAGTATAGTTCTTTTTCATCTTTGCCGTGAGCAAAACAGTACAGTACAATAAAAAGGATACCCACAAGAAACAAGCGGCTGTAATATTGCGTTGGCAACCTCTTGCTAAAGTGTTAAGATTTTGAGATAGTTTGGAAATAATTTCAGTGTCTTTCTTTATGCTACGGGTGTGATTTGAACCTGTGTCTTTCGTAATCACTTGTCTTGTGCCTATTCAGACGTAAGCAATTTTACCTAGGATTGTGTTTCAATTTTGCAATTTGCCTCCTGTTTTTGTGTCAAGAAAGTGCGCTCGTAACTCACGTGTTCATACGTAATTTAAATGAAACCTAAAGTCTTCATTACCCCGTATTGATCTAGGTGCACAGGCGTAGAGATACGCAGAACAGACCCTTAATGTGTCTTTTTTCCCACCTATTCTATTTTTCTCCTTCTATGAGCCTTCCTCTCTTAAATTTTCAGTTTCCTCTTCTACTACTGGAGTTTAAAGTCCCTGAACGTAGACATTTATATCTCGTGATCCCACAAAGCAGAAACCGCTGGCTCGGCCCTTCGCTTCGGATAGGCCGCGCATAGAAAAAACCAGACATGTATGATCCATCATCGATCATAAATTTATTGGAGAGAAAACCAATTCACGTTTCTTGTCGACTTTTTTGATTAACCATGGTACACCGGAGAAAGCCAGAGCGACAGCTCAACGATGCCCCACGCCTTACCCGCCCAACCCCCTTCTTGGTCGTGACCCAGTTAAGGCTATGAGTTCTTCCGAGAACATTATGGAGTCACTTAGGACCGAGAGGCGAGAGAGAGCGGACGAAGCGCGTGAGCATGGAGTCACTTGGGTTCTGGTCGCGAATCGGTGAGGACTTGGTCGAAGACGGACTGGTGTCACTTCACGCTGTTACAGAGTGAGACTCTGTTTAGAGAGCTACGTTGTCATTTCTCTTTCGAGGGTGGGGTGCGTTTTCCTTTCATTGTGTATGAGGGCGTCTTTTTCGAGTTCTGTTATCGAAAGCTAAGTCTCTAGGGGACGGGTTTCAACATTGTAGTGGTCAAGCGCGAGTCAGATAGCGGGGTGTCAATGCCGTAACGCGTTGCTAAAGTCGCTGTCTTTTGTTGAAATTGTTCTGGGCCCGATGTCAAGCCCTTGCTCGCTCTCCTGCCTCTCACACCAGTAAACAATTTTTGAGTATCTTTTGTTGGTGCGTCTTATTATCCTCCACTCGCACGAGCCACACAGAAACACGTGCCTGGAAAGCGCACTCTGTCAGCGCTACCAATACGGCTAGAAATTTTTTTAAATCACACTTCTAAATTTTGAGACGAAAGTCTCTGGTGGCAGCCATCCATTTTTATTTAATTTAAACTCATAAATTTACTTTACGTAAAAGAAGCTCACCAATATAGGGTTGTAACTCTATCATTCGTTAATGACATTCATTTAATAACATGGGTCAAATTTTTTTAAAGTTACACCAACCTGATTAGAAATTGCCTAAATCAGTGCTACGTAGACCTTTTAGCTAATTAGTGATGTAATGTAGTAAGGAGGAAAAATACAAGGTAGCCTTAGTGCGCTTAAATTCAAATGTTAGTATTTAATTTGAGACTGAATCGCCAGAGACCTTGTCAATAGCTTCTCCTTTAAAAAAATAAAATCTCCTAAGTCAGCGCGTTAGTTCATAAGAATCGCACAATTTCCTCAAGTAATTCTCACATATAAATTTCCCGGAAGAAGGAAGCTTAAGATGCATTTTGCACCAGGCCCAGATAATTATAATTGCGAAACGAACGAAGTTAAAGAAACCTGTCAAAAATATCTAAAAGAGAAGTAAAGGAAAGGTCCGGAAGAATAAAGGAGGAGAAACAGGCACCGATTAACTCCGCCCCTCCTCCTCGACGAACCTAATTTTGAGAGGTACTAGTGTCCAAGATTTTAGATAAGATGATTAATTTGAAGGTACTTAGATTCTCAAGAGAATGCAATATAATGATTAATCAATAACAATAAAACATTGTTATACTGTTAGTGTGAGAGATATCGGGCGTACGAATAAGAAGATGCCGCTTTTGTGTAAAAATTAGAAGGGGCTGTTCATTCTCGGCCAAATAACTTATCGCAAACGGTGATTATTACTTTCCTGCGTCGTTGACGAGAGTGTGCAGCAAATGACACAACAGCCCTAAGTATGTGTCCTCGGACATCGTGAGAAATGGGACAGAAGCAACACAGAGCAAGTTAAACGATCATCGTAAAAATGCTTGATGAGTGATGTTTGAGCGTTCGTTGTTTAACTATTGTAAATTTTATGTTCGGGCGTTTGCAGATGGATGTTTGGACGTGCGTTGCTCAACTACTGGAAATTTCATTGCTTAGAGTGAACGGCGTGCGCTCGTCAGCGTTCTTCACTGCGGATGGCGGTTTTTGCCTCGTGTAGTGTGTGTTCCTTTAATAATAATTTATGATTTAAAGTTCGGTGAGTCAATATTATAAATACCATTTTCCATATTCGCTGTGCCCATACATTTTCTCAACTGATTTTTAATTGGGGCCGCATGTCAATTACTTGCAAATGCTGCATTCACGCTCTCAAACAAAATAATGCCCCCTCTTTTAACTCATATGTATAATTGAACTAAAATAATTAAATCTTTTAGTTCGTCATTATTAGCCTCTTGTTAATCAAGTAATACAGCTCGAGAATTCCTCTCCATCTCTTATTTCTCTCTTTCAATAAATCTATCCTCTCTAATTTTCCTAATTTTTTCCCACTCTTTATCGAAAGTTTTACTCTCCTCACCCCTGCAGGGAAGCACAAGGTGCCGTGACACAGATGCAGACGTGAGTATGACGTCACGGCTCGCCCAGAGGAGTGACCTCATCACAGCTGAGGTCTGACGGTGCCGAGCAGAGGTGAAGCAGGCAACAACCGCAGCAGCTGACAGCGAGTGAGTGGGTGTGTGTGAGGGACTTAGAGCAGGAGGACGGCAGGCTGTGTCCTGTACGGCAGTAGGAGTCACTCTTGTGCGGCCCGTTTGTCTCCAGCTGAGGTAGCGACCAGCACCGTTGGTTGCTCATCTTCTTAAATTCAATATGGAGATGCCTATGTGGTAAGATCGCAAGGGATGATCAAATTGAACGCTGTAAATGATTGTTTATGAATACTTTTTTAATTCAATTTGGATGTATCCATCTCCGAAATTTTGTCTCAACTGTGTGCTCAGGAAAAATATGTACCCGTACATTGTAGTGGTAAATTAAGCAATTTAAATTCACAATTTCATAATAATACCTTGAATAAAGGTCCAGTATTTGGGATGTCAATCACTTTTTACACCAGCAATGTTCAGCACGATTTGTGAATATTTCTTCCTCAGCCGCGCGACTAATTCGTTGAGAAAGTTGGAAAAAATATAATTGTAGACCGTACAGCAGATTTAGCAGCTGTGGTGTCCGAGTGGTTAAGGAGATGGACTTGAAATCCATTGGGCTCTGCCCGCACAGGTTCGAATCCTGTCTACAGCGACCATTTTTAGCTACATTTACGAATGTCACAAGATATCTGTGATATATGTAGCCTGTGCAAGAGATGTTCAAGCTTCCGAGAAGGTTTTAGGAAAACACAGCTAAAATAATTATTATTGGACATGAGTAATCACTATTGCCCGAGTATAACTAAGTTAAAGTTATTGTGTTACTGACAGTGATACTCTACTGGATAATAACGACAAGGAGGGGACGGTTTATCATGATGATTGATTTGAGTTAAATGATGTAAGTTGTACTGCAGTCACGCTCTCCAATTGTTCGTCGCATGGTTTCCCGAGTCAGGGAAACTTCGAGACGACACCCGCCATGCACTATTCCAGCGTTTGGAAATGGCAGGAAGGGCGCGTTGACTTAGTCGGTGGCGAGACCTCTGTTCATTGACTAGTTGTGGCTTTGAGTGTAATCGGAGTGGCGTGGTGACTACGCCGGCTCGTTGGCGACTCAGGATCTAGATGGTGAACTTTGACTTCACAATAGATTGGCGAAGGTGATCTGTGATACCCATTTATTTGCAAACCGAGTAGAAATGGGTGATACCGTTCTTTTTCTTGAAGAGGAATGTGACGGAAGTGAAAAGAGGCCAGGGCGGTCGGCTCGAATTTTGGTTCGACCCCTCTGATCCCTTTTCCCGTTCAGGGAGAGTCCTCCCCATCACAGAGGGTCCACAAGCGCTTAGTGAACAACTCACGTCCTGTTGTACACATATAATACTAGTAAATTAGCAAGGTGTGTAATTAATACTAGCTGAACCCTTGGAAATTTCACGGACAGTGCTATTGTTACGCCTGGTGGATTCGGTCATCATTGCCTTACCAATTCCAACAAAACTTTTTCTAACCTAACCCATCACAACATATTTTAACCTGCCTTATCCTAACCTAATCGAATCGTTCCCGATAAAATGTCAAGCATAAAAAACCGTGGACCCATGATTAAATTCCGTCAACATTATCTAATCTATCCTAGCCAAATATATCTTAACCTATCCTAACCTAACATATCTTAACCTATCCTATTCGTACCTAACCTATCATAACGTAACATATAACCTAACAAAAAATTCGGTCAATATTACCTCACCAATTCTAACATAACATTTTCTAACCTAACCACCCTTGCTTAATATATTCTAGCCAATCCTACCCTAGCCTATCCTAACCGATAATATGTCAAACATAAAAAACCGTGGTTCCGTGAAATAAATCGGTCAACATTAACTAACATGTCGTGACCTAACATATCCTAACATATTTGAACCTATCCTAACCTAACTTAACCAATGTAATTGCTAAGCTAGGTGGACTCGGGAAAATAATTCGGTCAAAATTACCTAACAAATTTTAACATAACATATTCTAACCTAACTTATCCTAACCAAACATATAATAACGTATCGTCTCCTAACCGAAGCTATCCTAATAATATGTCAAACATAAAAAACCATGGACCCTTGAAAAAATTTCACCAACATTATCTAACCTATGGTAACCTAACTCTTTGCTGCTCCTCGTCCATATTCTGCCTTCTTTGCTGGGATAATTAAATGCCTTAGCTGCACGCGATACTGTGATTGTTGCTCCTCGTTCATATTTTTCCTCCTTTACTGAAATAATTTTTTCTGCCGCTTAAGATACCAAGATTGATGCTCCTCGTCCATATTTTCAAGCATGATTTGCTTTCTTCGACTGTCTCGCTGAAGGTACTCTTCATGTTATATTTCATTCATTGCAACTCGCCTCACTTGCTGACGTTGCCTATCCCTCTCAAGGGTTTCTTGCCGTTGTTCATTCCTTATTCACTGCCGGTAAAGTTTCATTCTAGCGCGAGCATCCTCCAATTTTCATTCCATTGTGTGGTTCTCGGGAGCAATTGTCACTTGATCATGAAGAAAAGACGCTGATCCTACCGAGACTTATAACAGATTTGTATGTAAGACACGGTCTTCTGATTATGTATATTTTTCAACAATTAAGGGAAATTGATACAAATTGTGAAAAAACTGTGCACGTTAAGGCGATCTTTTAATGTAACACTCAGGAATTCGGTATTCATAATACCGCAAACTGGGACGAAAGCGTAATGAACGGGCTAAATAACTAAGGAAGGAACAAGCAAAATATTATATAGATGGGGCAATGTTCAATCAAAACAATCAAAAATAAGGCGTGCACACCCCGCACTCAGATCACATTTACTACGAATACGTACCAACGTAACTCAAAAATAGCCAAAACACAATCGCTGTAGACAGGATTCGAACCTGTGCGGGCAGAGCCCAATGGATTTCGAGTCCATCTCCTTAACCACTCGGACACCACAGCGCCGTCTATTTAGGCGTACTACAATGTATAATGTTTTTTTTAAGTTTCCCAATGGAGTACTTGCAAGGTTCATGAAGAATTCTTTACCGGGGTGCTGAGTGTTGCTGCGAGATACATTATCGTTATTCTTCATACGCTAACTTTTTTAGAGTAGTGTTATTGGACTCTGATTTATAATTGTCCAAAATACCGCCATTTGTGGTCAAGTAGTTTTTTGAGTATTTTTCTTGACAGTCAAATTTCACAGATAACCAAATTTAAAATAAATGAAAAACAATGGCTTGATTAGCGATCATGCATGGCGTTCACTTTGACCAGTTAATTGCCTACAAAATTTCACGTACGCCAACCTTCCAAAGTCCAGCCTTACTTGAATGTTGAATTCAAGAAGCAGAGCAACCAACGGTGCTGGCCGCTACCTCCGCTCGAGACAAACGGGCCACACAGGAGCGACTCCTACTGCCCTACAGGACACAGCCTGCCGTCCTCCTGCCCTGAGTCCCTCACACACACCCACTCACTCGCTGTCAGCTGCTGCCTGCCTCACCTCTGCTCGGCACCGTCAGACTTCAGCTGTGACGAGGTCACTCTTCTAGGCGAGCCTTGACGTTACGCCGCCCTGTGCTGAGTCAGCGCCACAATGGCGGGCACTGCCTGTCACCTTTGGTAATTTGTAGTATTGATTAATTTTTCGAAAAGTTGAATGGATAGTGACTGATAACTAAGCAATTGTTAATCGATCAATAATTATAATTTGATAATTGATCTAATGAGTTAAGAAATTTATAATGCGTAGTAATTCACATGATAATTGAGAGATAATGGATAGGGAATCAGTCAATGATTGGATACTATTTGGTTGAGAATAGATTTCCATGAAAGACGTGTTAGTGAATACATTGATAATTAATTGACATGTTGTTTACAGAGAGCGAAGGGTTGATAGTTGCAGGTAAATATAAAATTGACAGCGATTGAATTTTCAGTAAAATTTCTTTCCATCATTTTTCGTTGCTTAGACTAAACAAAACTAGTGAATTTTTCTTCTTGAGTGTTCACCTTAACGGGAACAAGCCAGTTTCCTCTGAACTACTTCATCTTGCGTGCATGTGACCGTCTTCAAGTCACTACTACAACATTTCTCATTCATGGTTATCGACTTATCGTTATTTGAAATTAGCAATTTCTGAGCTTCGTTGAATTCTGGAATAGCTGAAAATGAAGCACAATTCATAATTTGTTTTTGAAGCCTTTGCATCATTATTTGATTTTCATAATGAGACCAAAGACTCAGTAGTCATGTGTTTCCTTCAGCATTTTAACCGTGTACTGTGTATCCTACCTCAGTCTTAAATTTTCGTTAGTAATTTGATTACAATAAAATTCCAGCGAAGACTGTTATGAAGTTATTATAGCTGTGGTGTCCGAGTGGTTAAGGAGATGGACTAGAAATCCATTGGGCTCTGCCCGCACAGGTTCGAATCCTGTCTACAGCGAATAGTTTTAACGAAAACATCCACTAAAAATACTTGTAATAGTGGAACCTGTCAATGAAACCATTCAATGAATTTGTAAAATACAACCATTAACTTCCCATAGCTCTGAAAAAAAGCCATGACCATTTAAAAGTACGGGGAAATTCTCCGTCGCCCATTTTCCTTCTCGTCATATGTGTTGCGAATTTTTTTAAGCCGGCTTGTCCACAACCAATCTCAGATAAAGAATAATTAAAAGATATTGTGACGGTATTCACGACAGAAAGCACTCGTGCACGGGAACTTTAACTGAAAAAGCGCAACAAAAAACACGTGTACCCAAAGCACGTAAAGTCTACAAAATCTACTCATTTCTACCCCAAAACGTTTCGCTGGAAACCATTTATTTCCGTAGTTTTTAATTGACATCGCTGCGATACCTGACAAGCTTCAACGAGGACTTACACCTTCAGGAACTCAATTCATTCAAAAGGATGAGTTCAATAATTTTATTAATTTAATGTACTCTCTCACCCATTAACAGACGAAACCTTGAGGCAGCTAATATCATATTTCCTAACCTCCTCAGGCATAAAACTAGTGTAACCAGTGAATAAAACTTTAAGAAATTCAACCTGAGACGAAAGTAGGACATCATCCTCCGTCAAGGCCAGAATATTCGCGGCAACCGCAGCCAAGTGACGAGCAGGAGCCACACGGAACAAACCTCCCGTCGGAGGCACACCAGGACCGCCTGCTGAGGCTACTGTACCACTCTAAAAACAACTGTACCAGTTTTATGACAACAGTACTCATTTTGAAACTCCTGATAAGCATCTGTCTCTATACGTGCTCCATAGCGAGGCTTCGGCTTCATTTAAACTGAGTTTATAAATGTAATACACTGAGTTAGTAAATGTAAAGTTATAACTGAGACAATTTCTTTCTTTGAGTTATGTAGATTTCAGATTTAATGAAGTAAAGAGGATAGAGCATAATAACTCTTATGTGTTTGAATTTAAATGTTAAATATTTGAAGTCGAGACTGAACCGCCCGAAGCTGTGTCAATAGCTTTTAATTTTTAAAACTTTTCAAATTTCCTAAATCATTGCGCCAGTTAATGAGAAGCGCACAATTTAATCAAGTAATTTTGCAAAATTTATATTTCCCTGAAGAAAGAAGTTTAATGTGCAATTTTCACCCGTCCAAGATAATTCTAATGGTGAAAGGAACAAAATGATGGAAACTTGTCTAAAATTAAAAAAGATATGTAATGTGATAGTCCGAAAGAAGAAAAAAGATGAAGATAAACAGGGACCGACTAACTCAATTTTGAGAGGTACAGAACCTAAGATTATTGGAGAATCTTAATTTTGAGAGGTACAGAACCTAAGATTATTGGAGAATCTTAATTTTGAGTGGTACAGGACATAAGACCTAATTTTGAGAGGGACAACTTTCCATGTTTTTAAATAAGATACCTAATCTTAAGGTAGTAAGAAGATAATAAGGTAATTGAACCTGCCCAATGCAACACCCGCAGGGCGCTGCAACCTCATTCCCAAACCAAAAAGACTTCTCACGTCATAGCAGCGTTGTACGTTGCACGAGTTTAGCTCTGGAGCTCTAACTATGGGCTAAACGTGTTAAGGATTTAAAAGAGAGAATTTAAAGTTCCTTTAAATTCTCTTTAACTTTAAGATAACTTCAAGATAAAATTAGCCATAGCAAATTCATTTGTTGTCTCCATGAAGAAATATTTGCGACATTCCATCAATAATATCGGTAAAATAAATTTTCAGCAAAGACGGTTCACGATTACGTACAGCTGTGGTGTCCGAGTGGTTAAGGAGATGGACTAGAAATCCATTGGGCTCTGCCCGCACAGGTTCGAATCCAGTCTACAGCGATGGATTTTGATTTAAAATCTAAAAAAATCTTTTCTTAACGTAGAATTTATAAAATAAAACCATTTGCCTTCCACAGTTGAAAAAGAAGCCGTAAGTGCTTAGAAGAACAGGGAAATTTTTTCGTCACTCACCTTTTCTTTCAATCAAATTTTTTTAATTATTTTCAGATTCAAACAAAAAAGTGGAGCTGAGGTTTATGAACATAATATTTTTATTTGATTTTATGGTCTCCCGTTAACATTGAGGATGAGAACTCAGTTCTTAGTGTAGGATGGTTTAACAGTTTTACAATCTTGGAGCACAAAAACGTCCAGGCATTAAAAGTTCGAACCATTTTATAAAAGCCTTTGTTAATACATCCCCACACATCAATGCATTGAAGATTCAAAACGTGGTTCTATAAATCAAACTGGAGATCGTAGCTTTTTTGGCACGTTCACTGACGCGTAGCGCAGATCACTGAAGGGACGAGTTCACCAACAGCAGCGGTGAGGCCTCTCCTGCGCTTGAGAACCTCAAGAATGAGATGCTCTCAACAAAATCACACGGTCATGGAACTCGAAAAAGAAGAGAAAGATGTTAGTGCTCGACCACGTAGTTCAATCCATTACCAGAATTACAAATCACTTACAAGCCAATCAGTTACGAGCCACACAGAGCAAGTGATCTCAGAACATCCAAAGGTCTTAATTGCAAAAGAACAAACGCAGGCATAAGAGATCGTTACCCTCTGTCTTCGAGGACTAAAAGTCTTCCAAGAGCAGAAATAATGAAAAAAAATTAACACTTTATTTCCCACAACATAACCTGAGTTTACGAATAAATTTGAGTGAGTATTGAATTAAAATTAAAGTTCGACTGGCACGCAATTCACCAAATTAACTGGTCTCACTTTGATCAGAAATATGAAAAAGAAACTCTCGATTTAGGTGGAAAAGAGAACACAGACACAATTGCCATTCGGGACAGCGCAGGAACAAATTATTGATACGCTGAATTCAGCTAATTTGAGTAAGTTTGAAATTTTATAGTTTCGTGCAATGCACTTGATAATTTTTTCTCTAATTTCCGGAGCAACTTGAAGAGTGTGCCAGTAATATAACAGTAAATGCTTAGTTTAGTATTAATTACATAAGGCAGATGCCCAAAAGTAGTTCAAGGAGTTGATTGAACTAGCAAAACGGGTCACTCTAGCAGGGCACGAATAAACCTCTTCTGCATGGAGCAGCGAACTCATCTTCAGAGGAAACGTTAATACAACGGATAGTTTGCAACACTTGCGTAATTAAAGTTAGTAGCCTCAAGTAATTAATAGCATTACATGCATCCACACTGAACAAAATAAATAATTATGAGGAAGAATAATAGTTCAAATAGAAGATATAGAACCACAGCTGGCCCGCAGCTGCCACTCGACAAATCCCAGCTCCATAAATCACAGCGTAGCAATGATCAGCAATGCACCGTTCACAGTGTAACTGCATCTCTTTTTGAATAACATCAGAGCTCTCTACTTACAGGACCGCTGTTGCTATACAACCTCAAAATCAATCAAATGGTCTTCCGTTATGTTAAGATTAAAGGGAGAGGTGCTGACAAATCTCTGGGAGCAATTTTCCCCAGAAATAAACATCCACGTTATGTTAAGATTAAAGGGCACCATCCACGGCTCCGGAGGACACCATCCACGGCTCAGGAGGACACCATCCACGGCTCAGGAGGACACCATCCACGGCTCAGGAGGGCACCATCCACGGCTCAGGAGGACACCATCCA
>JACJUY010001004.1:138623-155417 GCA_014220935.1 Platorchestia sp. MABIK | reverse complement strand
CTCAATAGGACATCATCCACGAATCACGAAATAAATATCAAAATCTTTGGATACATTAGAAAATGGATCATGATATTTTAAATTTTAATTAGGAAAGTTTTTAGAGTGATTTATATAAATCAAAAATGATGTATTGCATTTAACGCAGTAATGAGAAATTCCATGGTTCACGTTAGGTATTAGATGAGAGTTGAATTTTTCGTATTGGAATAAAGGGAAACGGCGACGCTGTGAGAAGGAGGCGCGAGGGCATTGTTCTGCCTTTGGGGAGAAGAGGTGAAGGTTGTACTGCGGTGAAGGAAAGAGTAAAAATTGGGGTAGTTCAGGGGATGAAGCTTGGGCGATTCATCCTGTGGTTATCAAGCACAGAATTTGTGATCATAATTGGAAATAGAAATATGAACATTAAAAATTCTACTTTAAATCAAAATTAGCAACGACATTAAAAGACGTGGGTCGAGTTTTCTCTTTGTTAAACTATCTTGGGAGGAACGTACGTATAAATGAGAGTATTTCAAACAATATGAATACATTTTCAAAAACAGATAAGCCGGAATGAGAGGCTTAGCTTTGCTGACATTTGGAAGTAAACCCTACAACTCTAAACTATCTATAGTGTGAGCCATCAGTCTCTAATTGTAAGGCATTATGATCTCCTCTAATGTTTTATTTTCTTATTTATTCATGGCAGTTCAAAGCTCGTGAATCACTAAAAAAATTGGGAGAAGGTCAGTTTATCAGCAACAATGTGAATACACACCGAACCACTTGTAAGACATCTGTCTATATTTTAGTGAAGGTAGGTTCCCACATTCAATTTCTATGACACGGTGACGGCCGTGGCCCCGTGTTTTCCCAGCCCTTCTTCTCGCATGGTTTAGTATTCCAGTGCTTCAATGAGAGCGTTCTCTTTCAGGCTTTATTAATAATTGCATGATAATGGCTATTCTTGAGCCGCATTGAGTTTCTTCTTCAAAAACTGGTTCACGGCTTTAAAAGCGTGGCTACCTTGCTCCATCAGAGTGAACCTCGTCGTCTTCACCATTAATTATTAACTATTACCTAGTACCATTCACCTATTACATTACTCTTGGGCCTCTGGCTTGTCCTATTGCCATTTCTACATCACCATTATACAGTATATACTAGCATTCACTAGAAGTCGCTCTGCACACGCGGATAAAGTTCTTCAAGCGTGTTGCAGTGTTGGTATATTTGTTTATTATCTAACCTATCTCATTGTGATCGCTTACCCTGGTTGTTAATTTAACGGCTTTCTCACCTGAGATTTATTTTGCACTATCTCGCACTGACGCTGCCGTGCGCTACGTGCTGCCCGCTTCACGAACAGTTGAAGAATTTAGCTTTCTTCCGTGGGACAACTGTCAGAGAAATAGGCAAACTCATCAAATTGTCAACCTAGATATTTATTCATATCTGGTGAATAATGAATGAGTATTCTCAGAGCCTCATAAATAAAAAATAATCATATGTATGAATATGATTAGAGAAAACGGGACTGAAGTTTTCTCTAATCATTTTCATGCATTTTATCATTTTTCATTTATGCAGCTCTGAGAATACTGTGTGCTTCCCTGGACGCTGTTCGACTCCCAGCAATGTTGTAAATGCTATGGTTGGCATTGTACAACGATCCTTCTCATGTATTTAAATCCGGTGAACTCTTTTGTGCCAATGTTAGTATCATAGGGAATATAAATTTTGCATTATTGTAAAATATTGCATTCTATTCGAGCCGGTTATTTAGCGTACTAGTTGATACGAAACAATGTAAAATTGCCTCTAATGTCAACCTCACAGTCTAAGACGCAAATTAATTTAGATCTACCCGTTTTACTATCAACCTTAACCCCTCATTTCACTAGTTCCTATGTTCGTGAGCTAAAATTTCAATATGGGAGTGCACTAACGAGAGTGTTTTCAACAATGCATCACATGGATAATGTTTTCTTAATAACTTGTAATAAAATGCATTGATAAAATCAGACCAACGCAACGAAGGAAATGCATTTTTTACTTGCTTTTCTCCCAACCATTTGTTTCAACAATTAACCTGCATAAGTATTACGATCCCCATGTGTAGGTATCAAGTCAGGGTGTAAATTTAAAAAAATTTAAAAGCATTTTTAAGATATTTGAAAGCATATTAAATCATTTGAAAACATTATTGGCAATTTTTACTTTCCTAACCTCGAGAGGGCATTAAGACAAAACTATTTTCGTTAGATAACTGTTCATACTGTTCCAGCTATGCTGCAAATGTTATGGTTACCATTGTACAACTATCTCCATGTCTCTAACTCCGGTGAACTCTTTTGTGCAAGTATAATCAGCGTAGTTAGTAAATATTATAAATTTGTCTTATGTTAAAACACTTTATTCCTTTCGAGCTCATTATTTTAGCATACTAGTCAATACATTAAAACGCAAAAAAAATTGTCATGAATGTCGATCTCATAGTCTTAGACGCAAAATAATTTAAATCTGCCCATATTGCCCTTAACATTAATCTCTCCAATCACTAGTTCCTATGTGCGCATGCTAATACTCCAATATACGCGGCCCTAAAGTGAGTGTTTTCAACTATGTGTCACGGGGATTTGTTTTCTTAGTTACTAATATTTATTTGCCTTTTCAAAACTAAATTAATTACCGCAAAGAAAGAAAAAATGCTAATGTGGAGGTATTTTAGCATCTTTTTTTCCATTTCGTTCCTAGTAAAACATTTTGAAAGTCCACGGATTTGACGAATGTCATAACTATAAAGAACGTCATTGTTTCATTTTCTCATTCAAGTCTTAAATTGTTCTTGTTAGTTTTGTGCATCAATTTTTCTTACTTTCTTATTTTCGTGAGTAAATTATGACAACACTTTTAGGTAATTAACTTTTGTACGGTTCCAGCTATGTGAAAATGTTACCGCTGGCATTGTACAACAATCCCTTTCATGTCTTTGACACTGGTGTGAACTCTTTTGTGTCAGTACTATTAGCGTAAAAATAAAACAAAAATTTTTTTGTTTCAGTGAATATTATATTCTTTCCGAGCTCATCACTTGGCATATTAGTTGATGCGTTAGGGTGAAAAATTGTCCCAAATCCCGACTGTCGATCTCATAGTTTTAGACGCAAAATAAATCAAATCTGCCCATTTTACTTTAAAATCATTCCCTCATGCTCGAATCATGTGTTCCAATGTTCGTGTGCTCACATTTCAATATAAATACGCATTAACGACAGGGTTTTCAGCAATGCGAGACATGGACTCTGTTTTCTTAGTCACTTGTATTTAAATGCATTACTAAAATCCGACTACCGCAGCGAAGAGGAACGCATTTTTTTCGTGCTTTTCTCCGAATCGTGTTTCGACAATTAACATGGGGGCTACTATAACCATGTATGAATAGCAATTAAGGATGTTAATCATTTGTTTCAATAATTAATATGGATATCACGATAACCATGTATGAATAGCAATTAAGGATCTCTAAGTTAAGGTACTTGGATGCGTTTTACGCTTTTACTTCAATGTAAGTGCGCACAAACGAATGCATTTTTCAACTAAGCGTTACGAGGATTGTGTTCTCTTAGTTACTTATATTTAAATGCACTGTCAAAATCATATTCCGCAATGAAGGAACTCATTTTTGTCGTGCTTTTCTGTCAATCTTTTTTTTTCAACATTTAACATGGGTATTACGACACCAATGTGTTATTATCACTTATGGACGTTAATGTTAACGTATTTTAAAAACCAGTGTTTCAACATTTCATGTTTGAAATTTATTGAAAATTCACTGTTTTTTTTCTTTTTTTCTTTTTGCCTGACTTTTACTGGTTTGTTTACCTTTTGTCGTGAGAACTTCGGTTACTTACTCTGCGGAGCTCCGGTGGTGTTCTTCGTGCTTGCACGAGCTTTGACTCTCAGTTTAAGCTTCCTGAGGGTGACTGGTGACCGTCACGTGCTACTGGAAGAGCGGCTTTGTTGATCTGTTGATGAAGCGTTTTATCGGAGACTGATTGGTGGTTATCCTGCGCCCGTAGTGGTTCCTCCCCTGATACTTATTTCAAACTTTAAAAATTATATACAAATTTTAACTTGAAGAAGAAATATTGTACGAGGACTAATTGGTCTTTTTCAAACTCAACTTGTTCTTTTTAACCACTGGTTGCCTTCAGCTTGGAAAGTTTAATAATTTCAAATTGCCCTACTAACCTTGAAGTCTCTTCTTCGGTGTTGAGATCTGACAAAATGAAATTATTATTTAAGCCTTTCCGTGTCCATGAACTTTTATTAATCTCCTGCGCTACGAAGTCAAGCAATTAAGAAAAATGTGTAACGGAGATTCCTCGCACATTAAATTTGGTAGAAATGTTCTGAATGGTACAGTTGCTTAAACTTATACAGTCGTTTCAAAACAGGAATAGCGGTTTTGATATCAGGACTGTCGTCATAAAATTGTTTCAGTTGTTTTCAAAGTAACAAAGTGGCCTTAAAACAGATCCAGTTATTTTAAAATTTGATCATTTTTTTCAAAACTGGGTCATTTCCTCAAAACTGGAACATTGGTTTTAAAAATAGTGATCACGTTTTAAAACTGCTACAGTTATTTTGAAACTGATACAGTTGGTATAAAAAACTGTTACTTTCTTAGGCCTAGTATGGGGATTTTAAAACTGGCACAAGTTTTGAAAATTGATAGGGTTGTTACAAATTGGGAAAATTTATGTTCATCACCACATAGTTATCTTATTTATTCTGTGTTTGCTTCCGCTCAAAATGCATACTTTCAAAAACATCGGTCAGTATCGCAAAATCACTTTGCTCATGTGTCAATGTGACCGAACATGTTATCCTAGTTTTTTCAACGTTCCACACTTCTCGTTTGCGACCAGCATTTATTCTTGAGTCATTTTAAACCTAACGTAAAATACAGTAAAAAAATAAATCTGACTTCGCTCTCAATCATTCATTGAAACACCTGCATGGCCATTGCCTAATTCGCGTGTTTTGTCTATCAAGTCACGATCATAGAGTTGAGAAATCTTCAAAAACCAAATGGTTGCAATGCATTTTATGTTTCAATTTTTCTTTAAACTAAACGCTGTTCCTTTTTCCCTTTTCTTGCGTCAACACTAACTTTTATCAACTCTTTATTATTTGACTCATCCACTAAATACGTACTTACAGTTTTACACTTTGTGTTTCTAGTATAATTTTTTTTGTTGTATCTATACCTACAAAATATGTTATTCATTTATCATTATAGAAGCTGACCACTCTACCATATTTTCATCATATTGTTCGAAGTGAGAGTGAGGCGCAAAAGGATACAATCATTAGCGCTATCGTTGCAAAGCTTCCGGGTCTCATTTTCTACTTTTAATTTCCATCGTTTCTCAATAACGACCACAGGAAAAGAAATAAGATTCCTATTGAACTCAGACTATGTCCGTATTACAATGACAACACTGTTTTTGCACAGCCTGAAGTATTTTTACTTGCTTCCTTGTCACAGTGTCCTAGTGAAGGAGAACACACCCTTCGTACGCAGAGTTCGAGGGTCGAAACCACGCACTGTGGGCATTGTTTTCTGTCCTCATAGATAAACAATAAATTTAACCACAATTCCCCTTCCTTGCCTGGTATGTGAAATGAGTGCACACAAGATCGGAAGGAACACTCGTTCCGTCGTTGAGGTTAATGTGCGTGATAAGAATCCACGGGATTAAAAAAGTAGATTTTCAAGCATGGTTTATTTGAACTGTGTCAGTTCAAAGTACGCGTTTTCTTCGTACATGTCGCGTTCGTAGTACAACTTGAGGTACGTCGCTCGTTAAGTTTTACTTGATAACATTTATACTACAGAAGCAATGTTATGTAACACATGAACAAAAGGAAAGGTTACGATATGAGCTAATCTTTTAGCATTTCTTCTTTCTGAAATGCATGAAGTTATTTGCCTCAGCTATTTTCAATATTGAATAAGCTTATGTTTATTGAAGGCTATTGAATTATTTAAAATATCAAAATTTCAACACACCGAGGGGCAACTAGTGTTGGATTTCAGGCTTACAAATTTGTCCCTTAGTAATAATTTGGCAAAGTTATGCATAGAATTGGCGTTTTCTAAATGGAGAAATTCAGAATAAAAAACGAACTCTGAGAAGCGCAGGGCGTGGCAGCTGTAGGGACAACCCAAGATTTCCGAGAGACAAGATCCTACGTTATTCTACAGCCTCGCTTTGAGTCATTCAAACACAAGTCATTCAAGTCATTTTCCCAACCTCGCTTTGAATAATTTAAGTACAAGTCTTTTAAGTCATTTCTACCGTTTAGCTTTAAGTCATGTAGGTATAAATTACTCAAGTCTTTTAAGTGATTTCTACAGCCTCGCCTTAAGTAGTTTAAGCGCAAGTCATTTAAGTCATTTCTGCAGGCTCGCTTTAAGTCATTTAAGTACAAGTCATTGAAATGTTTCAAGTCATTTTTACACAGTCTTGCTGTGAAATTTGAAACTATCAGGCATAAAACAACAATTTCAAAGGTTTCAATGTATGTGCACGAAAATCGGGGGAATTATTTCATTTAATCACAAATTTTTGTTCATAATTAGCGTCTGTGTTTTTTGTTAGCTAGCTCAGAACAGGACTTACAATTAGGTAATCACGAAGCCTGGGGAACAGAAAGGTTTTTCATCAGAAACTGTTCGCCTTGAGCTGTTAGTTCAAAATTTAAGAAAAATTCAATATTACGCTGAAACAAACTAAATGCAATCGTTAATATAATCATCAACTTTTTATCAATCTACATGCGTGGAATAAAGGATCCTTTGTTCTAATCAAGTAGATTCATATCATGTATGATACATTGGTTAATGAAATACCTTGTAGCTTAATTAAGCAGGGCTCATGCAACGACAGTTGGTGCGGGCGGGTCTAGTATCGAGGAATTATCGCTATAGTGCACCTTAGTTTATGTATACCACAGTTACGCAAACTACTTCTAAATATTCACCACATTTATGAATGCCAGATTCATGCATGCTTCACTCTTAATTAGTATACCACGTGTGCTATTTTATTTCATGCCATTATAAAACTCAAAATTTTCAAAGGAAAACCATTAAGAATTTCCTGTCTCAAAACTTACCCTCTGCGCTCTGGCATGATGTAGTTACGTAGAACTATCATTACATTTAATACCAAGCCCTGGGGACTTATCAGGCCCTTCCCAGGACACCGTCCTCGCATGGAACCTATTCTTAACAACCTATGACAAACAGTTTAAATTGTCAATATTGCCTTGTTTTCCAGTTAGTTTGGAAGTAATTTACCGATGTTTTACATTAAATTTGTCGTTAACCTGACCCACGTTTTTAATGTCTCTGAATTTAGCATATGTGATCAACCCAAATGACATCGATATCATGTGAAATACTGAATACATCAATCACAAAAACAATGAATGTTAAACATTTCCAAGTCTGAGGTTCCCTGCAGTGCTGTTTGATGGCAGCGATGTTATGCCGCATCAGACATGTGCAAAGTTGATGACGACCTATATTCACATTCAAAATTGAATTTGTGAGAATTGAATTGACATTACACATTTGCGTAAAATTTTTATCATAGTTTAAGTGGGGCGTTTGGTACTTGATATATGAAGAAACCAGTACGTTTTTTTAATGTTAAACGTAAAAATAAGAATATAATTCAATGCTTACACTCCCAGCCACTGGTCGGTGTAAGTCGATTTCGCTCTATTTGAACATCAACATAAACGCATGAAAATATCAAATAGATCTTACATATTTACAAAATGATTAAATTTTGGCAGCAAAAAATTCAATAAATTATTTTTCAAATAAAATAATAGAGCAACTCTTTAAAATATATTACTCATTTGATTTTATGCAAAATAACCATAATAATATTTCATTACCATGATTCGTATTAAAACGAAAAGAAAGGAGAAATCATTAGCTAAACACTCCCAGTGTCTCGTACTTAAAAGACAACTCTAGGATCGTGTGTGCCGTAGCATGAATCATTGCAAGCGCCGTAGCAAGAATGATCACGAGCACCGTGGCATGAATGATCTCGAGCGCCGTATCATGAATGATCACGAGCGCCGTAGCATGAATGATCACGAGTGCCGTAGCATGAATGATCTCGAGCGCCGTAGCATGAATGATCACGAGCGCCGTGGCATGAATGATCTCGAGCGCCGTAGCATGAATGATCACGAGCGCCGTAGCATGAATGATCACGAGCGCCGTAGCATGAATGATCGACCCTCGTTGGTAAAGCGGAACAAGCTGCACGAATTTAGAATTAGCGTTAAATCCAGGTGCATTTGAGCGGCTTTATCCTGCCTCAGGAAGCCCGCGTCACGCCTTGGATAGAAGCAAAGATTTACACCAAACCTATAACACGAGCTGACGTAGCCGAGTAAATTGTCTGTTTTGTTTCGTATGAAAATGATTAAATTGAACTGGCAATTGTTTTTTATTATTGAAAACAGCTAACTGGTGTAAAATTGAAAGGGTTTGTCATCATCTTTCAAAATGAAGAAAAATTTCTTCGAGGAAATTGAGGCACTGAATAGAAAGTTGATTTCCCAATTGTGGATAAGGGGAAATTTCTAAGAATAAGCCCATTCTTATCTCACTCAAGTCGATTATTTCATTCTAAATAAAATTCAAATGTTATCAAAAATCAATGACATTTCGTTAATACGTATGGGTCAAAAAGGAATTGAAAGCAGCGCAGATGCGTCCCTAAAATTCCATCAACAAAACAGAATATTCATAATTAATTTAAGTATCCTCAGTGGTACACTGGTTAATAAACTCCTAAATGACTAACATTTTTAGTTTCCTTGGAGCATTTGAGATTTTTTTGTACTTTTACAGAGTTGTTTGATACTGTATAGGCAAGTTTTATGACATTTATGGGAGGGTAGGAGCAAAATGTTAAAAGTTCTCTGTAGCTAAAACGAACCAAAAATGCACGAAAAAAATTGTGAGGCGAGCATTAACATCTGGTAATCTATTGTCAAGGTACACTCAAACTTATCCACCAGAGTCCAAATTGGAAAAATTCATTATCAACAGTACTTGTGTACGACTTATTTGACATGTACTTACAAATTAAAAATGGTGCAGAGCGAAATATTTAATGTCTCTAAAGTCTCTCGTACACGAATGTTCCTAAATTTATATGCAAATTTACATATATCATGTTCATAGAAACGAATTCCTCAAACTATGTCAAAACGCGACTTCAATATAGCCTTCATTTTCGAGGAAACAAGGCTTGGAACTGATTGCTCTTCAATAGCTGCAAGAAAATACTTAAATGTATTTTGGAAAAGTATTAGTCGCTATTTTTCAAATTCTCAAGTAGGTATTGATGAGTAGCTGCTGTACAGAATAAATTGTCCTCTCTAAATTTAGCATAATAGCACAATGTTCTGTAATGAAACTAATCCTATGGCTACTCTGTAGCATGTGTTGTTCTCGTTTGAACCAACGTCAGAATATTGTGCTCTGCGAACGTCCTTCTCTATTCTCTGACGTTATTCTGCTGTTCGATCTGTCTAGTGTATGCTTGAGATTAGAGCTACAGATTGAAAACATCTGTACACATTGAAATGATGTCGCCAAAGGGTGCTATAATAGTCAATGAGCAGGTTAGATTTGTAATCTGTCCATTCTAACTGCTCTAAGTAAATAATTTAACTGAACTATCGCAAGTGGAAATTGGCTAGATTTGTTAAGACTACCAATGCAACACTTTACATATGTATATTCACTCACAATTTGATCACCTAATAAGTGATAAATCCCTGGCATCTAAGTGAATAAATGAGTGATGAATGAATAAATCATAATCAATCAGTATGATTTAGTCTTTAAATAGCAAGTTTAACCTCAGGACCTTATTTGGTCAATGATTGAGTAATTACTTCTGATTAAAATCGGGAATTCACGCTTTAAAATTCAGACGCTACTCTTTACATATTTACAAGTGTACACGATCTGTCTACAGTGATATTTTAAAAATATTTTCCTCAAATAAATTTCGATATATTCCTGAAACAAAATTAAAAGATGTGGATGACAAACGCAAATTATATCTAAATAATACGTGCGATTAAAAATTTTTTTTACTTACGCACAGATAAATTTTGTATCATAGATACGGCCATCAAATACCATTAAGAGTGTGACAGAGAGACGGACGAAATAACCAATCAACCAACAACAGCTGTGCATTTTTGGATAATGGATTTTTAGGTTCGTGTCTTTTTTGTACTTCTTGAATTTCGATGCAAACCTTAGCGTCACATAGGTATCACTTGCAATGCAGTGGTAATCAGCTTAGGATTTTACAAATTATTCAGAAAATTATGACCACACAAAATTTGAAATTTTCGAAAGTCATGTTAGAAAAATTTACTTATTATGCTCTCATTAAAAAGGCAGCAGTTTTACTTAGTTTTTCTTTACATGCTCTAACAAAATCATTTATGTAATTATGGCATGCACAGTGAATTGAATTTTGTTAATTTCATTCTCACATACAGAGTTTGAGAACGTTAAGAGTCTGCTATGCACGATGGAGAGGAAAATTAAATTTTGCTCGAAACCTAAGAAAAACATTATACATTGCGATTCAAGTTGGAATATACCAAAATTATCTGGGAAATTGAGACGAACGTTTTCTCACTGTTTAAAATATAACTTTTCCTCCCCATACAATATTGTTCATTCAGGTATGGAGATCCTACTCGTAAATTAAACTCCGAAGATATACTGATACTCATCTGGTCCTAAAAATATTATTTCAACTTATTAGGACTATAAATAATAAGTTTAATTAAAATATATACAATTTTAAAAGGCTTCTGTCTCCCTCATGAAAAACGTGTTATATCGGGGAGTGGAAGGTATTCGTTCAAGCTATAGCACTAACCTTAAATATTAAAGGTTTTAATTTGGTAATTAATGATATTTTGTTTGTCTAGATATTTATAGTTCAGGCATAAGACATCATGATTCCTACATTAAAATATTTGTCATAATTATTGCAACTAGTTTACGCGCATGAACTTAATGTTCACCTTATTAGAAATTGTGGCGTTGCGTGAGACATTATAACCCCATCGACTAACTCTTTCAATCATTATTTAATCTTTTTGTTGCGCAGTATTTTCACGTGTAATTAATAAAACTGACCATTTCCTCTACTGTGGACGAGTGTGAAATACGGGAGTTATGGCTGGAATCAGATCGCGGAAATATTTCCCGTTCTGTAAGGCGGGAAATAAGAAATGTTTTTCTAAATTAAATTTTAAATTATATATCAGTCTCTTTTCTCTCCTCATATGCCAAATTATGAGTAAAATAACACATACTAAAAAATGCCTGGAGAACTAGGGTCGTTTCTTTTTAGCCACGTAGAAAACGACCGCTGGTTACTTCGAACCGAAGTTCTTGTCGGTTAAAAGCGTGAAGATGTAGAAATGGCGACCGAAGTCGTGCATGAAGCCGAATTACTGTAAGTTGACGGTGTATTTTAGAATTTCTTTTCGTGCAGTTATGTTTTTACTGTACGACAGTACATGACTTTTGTTTCAACTGAAGGATTTAACTGTTATTGATGTAGAGTGGTAAATATCGCGGAAGTCCACAGTTTAGGATCCCGGCCATGAGCAGCAAATTCAAGTTCATGTAAACAAATGCAATGAGATTGAACAGTCACTTTTAGAGTAATGATTACGAATAATCTTATAATATCGTATCTTAATACATTTCATGTACTTTTCTTCAAAGTGGTGCATTGAATGACTTACTAATTCTGACTTTCGCGAAGTCAATGACTCTCTCTGAAGCGTTTTGATTATAGGCTAAGTAACTGAAAAATGTGGACGCTCACGAGATAAAAACTTCAAAATGACAGCTGAAATTTGTAGGGTAAGCTTATGATATAGAGCTTGAAATTTTATGTGCCCAATTTTTTCAAATGTTATGGTTTTCAATGATGCACCCGAGCTGTGAATTTTGATGAGTGTCCATGTATGTTACATATATGTGACGGTACATTTTATTGTTTTCTCAAACTAGAATAGGATGGTTTATGGGCTTGAGCATGTATATGTTGAAGATAGCTCATGTGATTCATCTTGAAAATGCACAGGTTTGTAGCCTTAATCTACCCAGAGTGAAAAGCATAGATACAATGGAAGGTTACTTGCTTTAAACCTTCTATGTTGTTTATTAATTTGTTGCTTTATTGTGGTTTTATTGATATCAAAAGAAATAGCAGAAGTCATTAGTAAATAGTAAAAAAATGTGCAGAATTGCCACATGAGGATGATTGTGTCAAGTATGTCTTCAGTTTCTATTGTTAAGGTCAGGTTTTTGGAACAAGGTTATATCTTTCTTTTCCAACTTCACAAAATAATTCAGCTTTTCCCGTTTAATTATAAAAAGTAAATCACTTTATATTCACTGAACCAATGTCAATAATTAAAGTTCTGTACCTGTGTCATTCTATTCAATGCAACGCTTTAATGATAGACATTGTTGCAGGATAAATGAATTTATTGTCAATACCAAAATATTTCATATCACAGTTGCCTTGATTTATTAAAAAAGAAATCAGTCTGAAATTAGGCTTTATTTATGTTAAGGAGGGTCTGAAATAAATTAAACTTAGTTACCATTATACTTCGGAGAGGAAAATTTGGTTGATATTGAGTTAAATGCGCTCACAGAATTTATAAATTTGGTTCCCAAGAATCAGTGAAGGAACACATTTAAAACATTTTACATGAATGAAATTTTGCTGGCTGATGCGTCATTTTCATGACATAACATGAAATACGTTCAGGTATGAATAACATATAGTCGGCTGCTTTGTATCTGCATTGTTCGAACGCGCGCAACATTATGGCGGGAACCATCAGTATCGGAACAGCTAAGTTAAGTTATTTTAGGTTTATTCAGGCTAGTTTATTCAACTAACCTAACATTATCTAACCTATAATCACATCAATGCCATATTACTGCATATTTATATTTACATTTCTTTGCTGTTATATACAACATTCTTATACCTTCAAAGTTTAATAACTTGAAAATTATGTATCAGCAAGCAAAGTATCATTTATTCTTAAATTTTCTTAAATAGGTTCTTTTAGTGGTTCTTTGGAATAGAATTTTTGATTACCATGAATGCATTAAACTCAATTTTTTCCATGATCAGTTACTAGTGATTGTAAAATAAATCATGTTCTGCCGTTCAGAAATATCTACTGGAAGTGGAGACCACCTTGTATATGAATTTTTTTGTCTCTCTGATGCATACTAAATGGTGCCTTTTTCTTTAGGAAATTTCCTTTTTATGATTTGGAAGGCTTAAACTAATTTCCAATCTAAAATTTCAGTAGGTACTTCTATTTTCATTATCAATTGTAAAAACTCAGATCTTGCAGGTTAATCCAAATTTGAAAACCTAAATATTTCAACTTCTGACGTTTTACAATTCATCACTGAAGAAAAAACTAACAAGTTGTCTTGGTATGTTTATTGTGTGCATTGTGCATATAGTGCGCATTTGTGCTTTGTAGGATAAATGTGCTTGTAGTACACACGCATGTGCTTGTAGCACCCACGCATGTTCTTGTAGCACGCACACCCGTGCTTGTAGCACGCACGCGTGTGCTTGTAGCACGCACGCGTGTGCTTGCAGTACACACGCTTGTGCTTGTAGTGTACTACCTTTTTAAAGGTGGCTTACCACCTCAAATGCTTCTTTTTAGAGATATTGGGAATTTTTTCTTCCTTAACTGTTGACGCAGTCTACAGAGTGGGGTCTCAGCTGAGTTTTAAAGTTTGCAAAAATTTGTTCCAACCACTTTAATACCATCTAAAAATAATCTCAAGTATAGCCATACTGTAAAAAAATTTTAATTTTCTGTGTATGTTGATGTAACTTGTAAATGTGAAAAATTTTTGTGTTTTATATATAATGTGCTTCCCACAGTTAACAAATGGTATCACAATAACATAACAAATTTTGATGCTGATGCTGCCATTTACTCTACTCATACTTCTGCTTCAAACCCAAACCTGCTAATGAAATTATTGAGGGCACTCATTGGGTTCATTTGCATTTCACAGGCTTATGATCTGCCACCAAATTTGTTCTTATGTTTCTTCAGCTTTTGTTACCTTGTAAGAGGACGGGGTACTAGCATTTACCCATCGTTACACGTAGCTGTTTGTGAACCACATAGTGAGGGAGTAATGAAACTGGTTACGACAAATGATGATTTATTGCGATTGGATGGAACAGGTGATTGTACATGCAATGACAAGTGACAGGGCTCAGAAACAGTGAAGGCAAATCAGAAGCCAGTAAATAAAAAAAGCCATGAAAACAAAGATAAAGCAAAAATAAAAATGCAGGAAAAGAAAATAAACCATATCAGTCCTTTTGGATTCCTCAAAACTAAACTTCAAAGTAAAGTAAGAAGCAGAACAAATAAACCATGCTGAAAATGAATTCATGCTAAATAAAGTAAATGCAATGACTAAAAATGAAATACAGCAACTGAAAAAAATGGACTATGAAATGAATATGAATGAAATCAAACCCCAATAAAATCATTCAATAACAAATTCAAAATAGTAACTCTGAAAAATATTATTACAGAAATCGTCTTGAAATCTAACAGAACTGAAAACTTAATCTTTCAACAAAATGAAGATATGAAAGAACCAATATGCCAATAGAAACCATCATTCTCAACATAAAGTAAATCTTGGCCTAGAGCAACAAAAAATATGTACAAGCAAAACAAACTGTACAATGAAGCAACACTTGCCAGATCAACACTTGGTTTTATAAGGTGAAGGAATAGCTTTGCCAAGAAATAATATTACACTAGTTTTACTGTAAATCTGGGTGACTGAAAGCAAAAGAAAGACAGTTCATTAAGGAACTGTTCAGACACAAAACACAGCAAAATCAAGAAGACAAAACAACCAATGAACACTTGAAAACACATTTAAACTCATATCTCTTTAATTAACGTTAAGAATCACTTGAAAGACAGGAGAAAACAGAATGTATTCAGACTGATGCATGATATTACAGATAAAAAGAAACATATTTTGGGCCATGCCTCCAACCTCTTGGAATCTTGGATTCAAAATGCACAACTTTTTCTACTGACATGTTCTCAAGTTAAGTTACAATAAATCCAAAACTTATTTCAATGAGATGTTCAACTAATAATATATCCAATTAGTGCTTAAATGTTCAATCTGATCAGTTGAAGAGCCCCACTTCACACACTGATGCATACATGCAGCTAATGCTAGATTAGCAAAGAAAATATAGCAAACTATATTTGATACTTTGATGAAGTCAAAACTACCCATATAAAAGCAAATATTTAAGCCAACCATGTACTGAAGTTGTAACAATTTTGTTTACTTGAAAAATGTAAATTTAGTGCTGGGAATGGTGTTTATCAATCATGTCATATTACTTTGCACATCAAAATGTTCATTCCTATATTTTCACTTAGTCCTATGCTAGTTGGAACAAATTGAATGATAGCTTGTAACTGTAGGTACTAACACGTTGGTACAGCTTGCTTAGTGGAAGTTACTTGATTCTGAAATGCAGATCAAGTATGAACTCCTTGAAATTTTCAGCTCATTTCTGGTGCTTTTAGCATTCCTTGAAGATTCTTAACTCCTTTTCATATACTGTATATATTTTTTGAAATATAGTAGCTCATAAACAGAAATTAGGTGTTAAGGACCTCGGTTAAAAATTATAGGATAATGTTAAAGTAGGAATTTAAAAACGAGGAAAACTGCTCGTAGGTTAAGCATTATTTGATATTACTCATAGTCAAATCTATAAAACGTTTCGGAGTCCTGTTCCATCCTCAGTAAGTACAGTCTGAAAAACGTAAGAAAACAAAAGTTCGTCAGACACGTTGAAAAAGCAAAATTGATAAAAAACTCATGTAAAAACTTCCAGCGGATAAGAACTATTCATATTGTTTAAAACGGGTTTTTCTTTGGCTATGTACAAAGATTCTAAAATTCTTAGTTCTGAATCATTAAAAGCATTGCACAATATTTCAAATTGGTCTTCAGCGACTCCAACACCACACTGCTCTGCATGGAGTCGCACAGACGAATGAGGCGGTTGCGCAAGAGGCCTCCCAGTACGATAACTTACTCCGCGATGTTGGGCAATCCTTATATAAAACGGCAAAGTCGTCACACCGACGTTGCCTGATGTACACTGTACACAACTGAATTTGTAAACTAAGGACGCCCTCATTTGCTTCGGAAGTACATCTTTATACCGTAAAAATGAGCCTATTTTAAATGAATTTACAGAAATTAAGCACAATTTTACGTCAGGAAAATAGCGATTGAAGAGCAATTCCAAATCTCCAGACATTTTCTCAGACAACTGGCCAAAAAAAGGAAAACTGCAATACAAACATCGTACAGGGTCGATATTGTCACTGACTTTTGAATATTTTTTTGCCATAAACCTCTTAACATTTGTGTAAATTAAGGAAGAGGGAAACTCGTTACGAAAAAAAGCGTGCAAGAAATTGAATTCATTATGAAGGTTGTTAAAACTAGAGCAAATATTGTAAGCTCTGTTTACAAGCGTCTTAATCGCATTCACTTTGAACCTGAAGCTACAAAAGCTAAAAAAC
>JACJUY010001004.1:123149-136665 GCA_014220935.1 Platorchestia sp. MABIK | reverse complement strand
GAGCAGGACTCCGAAACGTTTTATAGATTTGACTATGTGTAATATTAAATAATGCTTAACCTACGAGCAGTTTTCCTCGTTTTTAAATTCCTATTGAACATTCGATTAAAGAAAAATGATTTTCCTCAATGTTAAAGTAAAGTTAGTTTTTTTCTAAATTTTACCTTTTCTTTCATTAGGAAATTTGAATTCTTTTTATATTTTTCATAATAATTTTGGTCTTCTTTTTAGTTGTATCAGTTTGACTCATGATGTTCACATACACAATACCTTAGTACAGTCATACCTCATCTTCCAAAATTAATGCATTCCAGAAGTGGTTTTGTAACATGTTTTTTTCTTTACATGACATGTAAAAGGACTGATTCATTCCAAGGCCCCCAATGTTACCCTCTTAAATGTGTTAAAATTATAAAGGTATAACAATTTTGCATGAAATTTGTGCTAAAAGTAGAAGACAATTATTCATTAAACCATGAAAATGAATAAGACAGTCATAGGTACTTAAAATAAGAGTAACGCTCTCTCCATCTTGTCATTCAGTGGTGACCTCTTTTTCAGAGTCGTTACTTTTAAGGCCTCTTTCTGCTCCAATATCGTACCTATGGCGGACGGGTTTTGGCCATATTCCTTTGCAACATCACCCAACCACATGCCACTTCCATATTTTTTTATCATTTTCTGTTTAACTTCTATTGACAACTGGGCCTGCTTGTACTTTTCATTCAGCTGGGAATCACTTTCTTAAGGCTTGGAATGAATAACAAAGACTAAAGTGGCAATGAGCACACTCGAAAAATTCACAAACAAGGTTCGAAGGCACACTAAAAGCATCATGGGTATCATCGGGATGCAGCTTCCTCCTAGCCAATGAGAGACCAGCCAATTTGGAAGATGGCCAATGGGAGAGCAACTCTTATCACACCAATTTCAAAACAAAATACAGGTTACTACAAGTGTATTTACAGTCTGTGGGATTTGGCTGACTTCAAATCGGGGAATTTTTGAGATTTTGCATTTCGTAGCTTGAATTTTCTTTCGAATACAGAGACGAAAAATTTTGCATAAAGTCAATTCATAACTTGGATTATTCGATAGTTGAATCTTTTGTAAGGTGAGGTATGACTGTATATAGCCCATATATGAAAATTTAAGTCTTGGGTGGTCAAGATATTGAACAATCATAAGTTGTGCTGCTTGTTAGTTGGCAACCTGTATGTTGAATTTGATATTGTTCCCTTCAGTACTGCCATGGTGCCTGACTGTTAAAACTTGGTACTTGTATACAAAACCTGGTACCACTTTAGTCTTTCTGAGACCTGCAGTGTTTTTTTTAAAAATTGTTTTGTGTGTATTCAACATTTCTGGCCCAAAAACTTGAAATCATAATTAGTGATTTACTGATTCCGATACCCATTTTTTGGCCAATACCGATACTCCGATACTTGGAAATACCAATACTTTGACCGATACTTTTACTATTATATTAAAAATAAAATCATTATGAGCCCTACATGGATGTTATTATAAAATTATTTACTAGCATATCTAATGATATAACAATATTGACAATAAAGTTTTTGATTAGGAATGATAAAACTGCTCTTGCTATGTTAACTATGTCCTTTTTATTCGTTTCCCGCACAAAGTTTTCCGATTGTGCCATCTTTCTGCTTTATTTTGTATGATACCGTTATCAGCATGTATGAACAAACAAGCATTCACTGTTTAGCAATCTTTATTTGCCAACTGAGGTTATTATCCGACTAAATTAATTAAAATATTTTTATCCATTTACAGGCAAAAATAGTTATATAATGAAGCATTTAGTCTCAGAAATGGCAGAGTGAATACAAGTAGTATACGTATGTACTAACACACACAGTGTGCAGAAGCAAACACAGCTCTTTTTGGTTTGGGGGCCTATCGAATTTTAATATTTTCTTTTTGCCAAAGTAGGTATTTTGGTGTGAGAAACACGAAAATGGTAACCATTTTGTGCAGAAATTCTTTATTAAATCTGAAATTTGCTAATATCCATTAATATTTTATGAAAATACTGCGGTTTCTCGGTACGTTTTTGCCACGCATATTTATACAGATACGAGTTTATCAGTTGTCAGTGAGTGCCTCCCTTACGTTTTCTTTCATTTTTAGACTATGCCATACACTCTCAATCATTTGAGTGTGTGCACCTGTTGCAGGGTCCGCCAAGTTTTCACCATGATTAACTGTGAGGTGTTTGAAATTATATCCTTGGTTAGGTTAGTAACACTTAATGAATAATTTCTCCTCAAAATGGTCATCATTTTTGTGTTTTTCACACCAAAAACATAATTTGGAAAAAAGAAAACATTAAAATTCGATAGGCCCCAAAACTGAAAAGATCTGCAAATGCGCAATCAACTGTAGATTGTTCGTGAATTTTTCAAACATCTTAAAGGGAACCATTTCCAAAAACTGAAAACTTTTTTATTATTGGACGTACATCTATGAAAATTTGCAGACTACTAGATCTCCTAATTCTTAACAACTTTTATTGAAGAATTTTTTTTCATTTGGGGCATAGAAAATTAATTATTCCTTATAATGAAAAAAATATATATACATATTTTCCATAATTTCTAAAAAGTTTACAAAGCTAGAGCAATGCGGTTTGTTGCATTTGAAAGTAAAATGTGTGCTCTAAAAAGTTGACAAAACAGTTTTTTGGTTTATTTCATTCCAAATTGATAAAAAGAAATTTGAAAGAGGTCGGGTAAAAGTTATAATTTTAGGATAAAAAAGTCTACGGAAAGTTTTACGTATAATTTTTGGAAAATCCATCTTGTCAACTTTTTAGAGCACACATTTCACTTTCAAATGCAACAAACTGCATTGCTCTAGCTTTGTAAACTTCTGAGAAATTATGACAAACGTCTTGAAAACTTGCATGTTGTACAACAGATATTTTAAGATTAAAAATGCTTCTGCTCCTACAGTTTTTAAGCTACAGTAATGATTTTGGTGTCATTGGATTTAAAAAAACAAGGGCTTTTCAACAAATTAAATAGTTTTTCAAAATTCCTTTTTTTTCTAAAGTTATGACGTCATAAATTTGTATTTTTTTGAAATTTTTTTTTTTTTCATTTTTAGTGTAAAATTGGAAATTTGAGGAAAAGCATTTGATTTTTTGGAATGTTCACGTTATTCTGCATCCAATGATACCAAAATCACTACTGTAGCTTAAAAACTGTCAGAGAAGATGCATTTAGAAAATCCCACACAAAAATGTCGTTTTCTATGTTTTCCCATTTTCTTTTCAAGAAAATCGCATTATGTCATAAATGATAAATGATTCTAAATTGCATTTCCTATCAGTGTACCAAATGACATTGCTCTAAATTCAATAATAAAAAAAGGCTCGGAAGGGGGACGCTTACCTTGAGGAATATGAATGTTGAAATATAAAAAAATTTAAAAAAAAATTGAAATTTGAAAAAAAGCGTTTAATTTTCTGGAATGTCCACGTTATTCTGCATCCAATGGTACCAAAATCATTACTGTACCTCAAAAACTGTCAAGAGAATTAGCATTTAGAAAGCCCCCCTAAAACTAGTTTTCTATGATTTCCAATTTTCTTTCAAAGAAAATCGCATTTTTTCATTGAAGGTAAATGATTCTAAATTGCATTTCCTATTAGTGTACCAAATTTTATTGCTCTAGGTTCATAAATGAAAAAAAAAAGTCCGGAAGAGGGATGCTCTCCCCCTCTCGGGGTGGCGCTAGCTCTATGATACGTTCCTGATATTTCTACAGACATTCGGGGTCATATCTCAAACTCTTTTAAAGCAATAAAAAAAACAATCAGGAAAATCTAATTTTTTACTGATATGCTCAGAAAAGGTGTTCTTAAAATAGAAGAAAAATGCAAGATTTGTAATGTTCGGTGATTTACATGCTGAATTAAAATAGAATTTTCAGCTACTTCTATATTAAATTTACAAAAATTTAAAATGCGCCTTCAACTTCATTTCTTGATTTGATTTTGTTAGCCTGTCACATATGTTAAGAAATGAAAATTGGGTCAAACTTTATAGATTTTAGTTCTAAAAGTATAATAATTTTAAGTCGCTACTGTGTTTTTCTATTCATGCTACATAGCTTTCACTCACTGACAGTAGTTGACTCGTCTGAAGTTAAAAGTAGTAAATTCAGTTAGCGGGCCTGATTAAAAGCTGAAATTCAACAGTTAGCTAGCTAATTTACTAGGTATGAATAGGCTCTTTATTTGATTACTATATAGTGTGCACGGCCCACCAAAAATGATGGGATTCAATATCTTTCTTGAACAAGCTTCCCAGGCGTGGATGACTAACAAATATATTTCTCAAAACAGTACCAGTGATAAAAAAATATTCTTGTACTTGCGCTCTGGTGAAACTCGTATCACAGAAACGGTCATTATGGCTACATTTATGAGCGTGACAGAGAAATAGACGAAGCGGACTCCAAACAAATAAACCAAGGGTATTTTTAGGGAGTATCAGGACCCGTGGAAATTCTATGGACAATGTCATCCATCGTTAAGCTAGGTGGACAGGTGAAAAAATTCTGTCAACATTACTCAACCTGTCCTGTCCTATCCTAACCTATCCTAACCAAAGCTATCCTGAAAAAATATCAAACATATCAATGCATGTAAGGGCCATCTTTCAATGTTAAACTGAGATATTCGGTATCCATGATACCCCACACTCAGACATCCTATATGTTTCAGAAGAAGCAGACACCAAACAAATACTTGAATAAATAAACACACAACGAGAATTATTAGGTTAGAAACTTTTACTTTCACGATTTATGACTTTCATTTTCATGATAAAATACTTATTATTGGAAAGTATCGGTAAAGTATCTGCCGAATTTTGCCAATACCGAGACCAGTAAAAATGACCGATACTGTCAATACTGATTCATCGGTGCATCACTAATCATAATGACCTATAAATGCAGATGACTAATGGTTCTATTGGCCTCTCCATATTGTCAACACGTTCCAATCCTAGCCCAACAGTTGATGGTGACACTTGACCAGCAACTTTTTTAATACCATTTATATATGATACAGTCATACCTCACCTTACAACATATTCATTCCAAAAATAGGGTTTGTAGCGTGATTGCGTTGCAAGGAAAGTTGATTTTACGTGTAAAAAGCCTGATTCGTTCAAAGGCCGTAATACTACCTCCTAAACCATAAAATAGTTATAAAGTTACATTTTGAGTGTTAGCGTGTCATCAACTGAGAAAATATAGAAAGAGTCATGTTTGAAACGATGGAATGAACTAAAGTAAAAAACTCAAACACAATAAGGTAGGTATAAATAATGAAAAATAAACTCAAATAGTCACCTTGGTTCTTTTGAGCTATCCTTGGTAAATGGAAAGTTCACTTCATTATTATCTATGCATTGTTTGTTTAAGTTTCTTATTCTTGTTCATTCTATTGCTTTACCTGTGCTTTTTCTCCATTTTCTTAGCAGATGATCAGCAAATGCCTACTTTATGTGTACATATTTTGAATAATATTCCTCCTACTCTAATTTGTATTCATATTTGTTAACATTCATTTAACATTGACAATCTTCAGAATTCTAAAAAAAAGTAACGCCTATAATACATAATGAATTTGACGTAAAAATGTGTCACTTAAAGTTCATAATATTTCAGAGACCTTTTCGTGCTTGTTTGTTGTTTTTCTGCAATTTGTTACTCAATTTCCTAACTTCATAGGTACAGTTGATGGTCCACTTTAGTTTGGTTACAAGGAGGTTTCTCTTAGGTGCTAATTTTGACCATCAGCCATCTTGTTTTAGAGGTAAATACCAACTTGAATTTAGGAGACGGTTGCCAACGCTAAATTTAGGATTAACCTCTGAATTTACAATTAACCTCTAGTTGATTGCACAAATTGATTTCAAAGTAAACCACTTATGCAACATAACTAACTGTATAGACAATTGACTATTTATAAAACCTCATGGAACTGTAATCACAAAGTAAAGACAAATGACAAACAAGATCCCACGTTTTCAGTTTCAGTGATGATTCAGATTTGAAAGTAGGTTCCTAGTAGTCAAAACCAGGCTAAAAAATGATGGACCTGCCTTACCTTGCAGATTGTATTAATTCCTGTTACTTCTCCATTAAGTAATTTCTCTAGCAGTATGACGGACAATGTTAGTTGATTATATTTATGTCTATCCTTTGTCTGCACTTCTTAAGAAAGCAGTGAAAAAATTCTACATTAACTCTTGTTTCTGATTGCAGTGAGGAGTTTCCTGGGGACGCCTGCACTATGCAGACCATAGAGGCGGCAGGTGGACTGATATGTGACACTCACGTCACTGTTCTCTCAGAGGAAACTGTTGTTGAGGTGTGTATTGACTTGTGTGAGTTCACTGTAGTTTTCTGAGTGATTGTTCTCAGTTTCCTATTAAAATTGTCATTTCAACTTCAGGTTTTCAAAGTCCTGAGATAAGTAACCCTATCTTAATAGTCATTGTATCAAATTTGTTTTTGCTTATGGATCTAATGAGTTGATGCTTTTGGTTCAAATAATTTCACAATAAAATTCGAGAGTTAATGGATCAACTTAATTAAAAAGTTTTTGTTCCATACTATCAGATTAGGGTCAAGGAAGACAGCTATTAACATTTTGTTACAATGTGGGCAATGGGTATTCAAGTAATGAATAAATGCATCTCTGTTTCAAGTTGACTGACGAAAGTAACTAGTGTACAAAATGTTTATTCATTTTAATGCAGTATCTCTACACTGCTTCATACGCAGTGGCTATGCTTCAATGCAACTGTATCACAAAATATTTGATCTGTGTAGGTGTAATTTATGCTTTTAAACTGATCATTGGTATTAAAAATGAATTTCTTCTAAGACTAATAATTGATATCTATATACTACTTTCAAGGTGATATTTTTTTGCATATTTTTCAGCCTTATGATTCTGTAATTTTTATACATACACAACATTGGAAAGAATATCAATCAAAGGAATCATATTTGTTTCCAAATTCTAAATGAAAGTAAATTTGCAGATGTTATGTAATACTCAGTATCCAGTTTGCAGGGTGGGACTTGGGAGGGACAGACCGAGAGAGCACATTACAAACACGGAGATGCATTGTTTGAGTGGCCGTAGTTAGCATCATCACCGAAACCAACATTGTGTTGATACAAGAGTGTTGTTTTAAGGGGAGATTGTGGCTTCATTGCAGGCAAAAATAGCAGTGAAATTTGAGTATTTCTAACAAATATGATACCGTGATACCGTTAACTTTCACAATTTTTCTAATTATCTTAAGCTAGTGGTGAGGATTTGTTAATTCAGAAATTTCAGTAGAAGTGCATTTTGTATTATTTTCAATTAAAGATAATTTAATTCAAGATGTTTACAATGATGTCACGGTTTTCTTGATAGTTTTTGTTTGAATTAGGCTGTTCATTTACAGCCTATTGGTGGTATTTGAAAAATTTCCCAGTGATGAAATATTATGGAATTAAAACACCATTTTACTTGAAAAGTATTATTTTTCCCCACTTGCTCTTGTTAGGGTTTAAATCAACCATTGCTAAAGCTCACCTTTGATCTGGTTTTCCAGGATGCTGTGTGTGAACAGAAGTACTACGATGATAGAAATTACGAGTTTGAATTTGCCCAGCCCGTGGCTGACAACAATTCTGTTGAGTACACAGGTAAGTAATTTCATTGCTTTTCTTAGAACTTGGACTAATGATATAGATGTGCTATTCTTCAAAGTGGAAATTTTTGAGTGGTATCATAATTGATGTTTGAACTTGTAAGACTTTACTTGCACATGTGGTGCAATATTACGTTTAGTGCTGAGGTTATTCAAAACTTGAACACCTTTCAAACTTGTGGAGAATTTCCTGTGTTCCTTGATTTATAAATGGGTTCTTGATAGTCATAATTATCGCATTGCTCATGAACTAATTTTACCCATCAACAAGTTTTGAGTTAGTGACTATTGATCATACCGTAGTTCAGTAGGGAATCTGCAGTGAAATATGGAGTCTTAGTGCTGTAAGTCAGCATTCAAATTTCCTTATTTTCTTGAAATATGCAAAAAATATCTGAAAATTGTTATCTGACAGATTTCAAAAACTAATAGTTGAGGCTATAGATACAGTTTTTGTTATTTTATCTTTAGGGGAATATAGTCTACTTATTCTAAATTTCATTTCTCCTATGATGGTTATTTATTACATCTCTCTCTCTGAAGATGGTTATTCATTCCATCTCTCTTGCCAAAGATGGTTATTTATTCCATATCTCTAGAGATGGTTATTTATTCCATCTCTCTGAAGATGGTTATTTATTCCATATCTCTTAAGATGATTATTAGTTCTGCATTCAATTTCTCTTAAAATAGTTATTTATTCCATATCTCTTAAGATGGTTATTTATTCCAGATTCCATATCTCTTAAAGATGGGTATTTATTGGCACTCGTTTCTAAAACTTTTGCCTGCGTATCTACACAGTAGAATATCATAGTGTAGGCACTAGTTTTCAGCAATATTTTCACATTCTACTGAAGAGCATTGCAGACTTGCAATGATCAAAGTTTTAGTTCTGGTAGAAATTTAGTGGTTAATCACAGCTGGGAATTCATATTGTATTCTTTTAAGATTTTCTTTTCTGCGCAAAGAGTTATGTTTGAAGTGTTTCAATTCTGTTATACAAGCAACGTTATAATGATTTTCTGTATATTATAACTATTTGCTCAAAAACAATACTGCTTTATATGTTTGCTGTAGTCTCAACAATACTTGCTGATTGAATGCTGCTTTAAAAGAATTTTTGTTCAGATCTCAATGATATCCTGTGTGTTTATATCTACCTCACAAATTTGGTTCGAGATGCCATGCTGGTGATTATTTATAAAGCTTTGCTGCATTGCACAATGTGTGCTTGTCTACCATCTGTTTAATCTCATTCCAGCAACTAGTTGGCTATCTATCCAAAATACTTTGTCTAATTTGAAAAATGCTTGAGAAAATTTATTGACTTAATAACTTATGTGACAGAATAACTTTATTTCCTTTTGGCACTGATTGGTTGTTGGGGGAAATTGTTACAAACTGCTTGAGCCTCCTTATTTCTGCGCATGTTCATTTAAATACCTAATGTATGAAGTTTAGTTAGTTTGTGGTTGTTCAGTGATTTCTAGCTATAGTCCTCTCATCATTTGCAATTATTGAAGCAAATACTACTAATTAGTATAAATTTTCCCTGGCATGCACTTGTGTCCCATGTGTCCAGCGGTTGACTGTGCCTGTGTCCTGCTCAGATGACCTGCAGCTACACGAGCGACTGCAGCCGCGCGTAGCGGTGCACCTACTGGAAAATGTGCCAGAGGAGCGCTGCCTCAACGTCGCACCAGACAAGCCCCAGCACGGAGACTGGTATGTGCTCCACTCCTTTTTGGCGCAGGGCTTAGTTTACAACAACGTGCGCCACTGGTGGACATGGAGGGGATTTTCATGATGGGGCTAACCAACCAGTAGTCACAAACTCAATTTTCATTGATAATTCAATGAAGCTTAATGAAGGCACGATCCAGTTAATGTTGGCTATTTTCAAAATTTCTTGCTACAATTGAGTTCACATTTCAGATGAATATTGAATTTTCAGTTTATCCAATTGCGGTCAATGTGTTAAGCTATGATATTTTTTCATGTTTTCCTTTAATGGAGTGCTAATTTTTGGTGGTTGGTTTGCAGCGTGGTGCATCAGGTTTTGAGTGTTTCCCATAACAATTAGTCCAAGTTGCAGTATAAAATGTTTGACAAATTCGTCTCGGGATTCGAATATTCTCTCACAATAAAAACAATTAAATAGTTTCATGTTCTTCCTACTGCCTTTTGAGTGACGTACAAAAATTGTATTCATGTAAATTAGTTCTCTCAAGGGGAAAATGTTAGGTCCTGTGCAGAAAGTTGAGTTACCTTACTTTCTATTGAAACAAAATTTTTGTCATTGACTTTTTAAATTTACATTTTTTAACACCTATTATTTCTTTCTTCAACTTTTTCCTTTTTCCTGAACTTCTTTCAATCATGCTGTTCTTATGCGCAGGCCATGGGGACACACTTTGTGCATGGAGTCTATTCTCGTAATTCCACACTAAATAATCCATTCCTTCTTCCTCTTTTACGAACACATTTGTTGAGGCTAAAGAAACTTAAATTGGCTTCAAATCAAACTTGAGTTGCTAGTGAAATGTGATTGCATCATTTGTATAATCATGGGCAATACTTCGGTGTAGGCAGAAAAAACAATTGAGCATTGGTGGAGTCTAATGTTTGCAAATGAATTACAAAAATGTTCGAAACATGTCTGCAATTATGACCATGATGTGGTGATAGCTTATGTACCAAAATGAAATTACTTTTAAAAGAACCAATCCATAGAAATAAACAAATTCTGCTAGATTTCTGCGTAAGTAACATTCAAGGAGCGAGGGATATCCATTTTTGGGCTGGGTTTTATGTATAGTATTGGGCTGCGTGGGCAGCGGGCACTCGCGGCATCATGCATGGGAGTTGAGGCATATTCAGTAGGGAAAATATAACTAAAACTTTAGGCTTTTAGATTTGATCAGCAAGAAAAGTTCCGAGTTACAAGAAATTAGCGACAACAAAATAACACGAATGAATGTTGGTAAAAACTTTAGAATTGGCTTGTCACCATTTTCATTATTTCAAAGAGAAAATTTGTATTCACGCTTGTAACCATATCATGGAATAAATTGAATTCAAATTCAAGGCCCGGATGTATTATTTTGATAAATTGAAGTTTTAATCTGGCCATCAAATTGTGTTGCTATCGCATCACTTGTGAAAAAAAGTTTGAGCTGAAGGTTAGGTAGGTCTTTAGTTGAAACGTAAAAGGTGTTTTGGTTTTGAAACGGAGCATTTTTTAATTGTTGTACTTTTTCCAATCTGTTACTTTCCCTTTTTTCTTGATTTTAAATTTATTTTCATCTTGTTGTTTCTAGTTGCAGGGTGTAGAGCGTCACCTTGTGCATAGATACTCTGTATTCTCTCTTAGAAATGCCTTTTTTGTAGTTAGGGATGCTTAAAATTAAGTTGTAATCTAGTTTAATCTGCCATCACATCTGTTTTATGGTGTCTTTATTTTCTATTCATTTTGTCCTTTGTTATTCTTATTCTCGAATAGCCCTCACATTGCCTTTCCCATTTTGTTACCTTGTCTCTCATTTTTTTTGAGACATTACCATCTGCTACTTTTGTGTTGCTGTTGTGTTTCTATTTTCTATCTGTTTTCCTTTTATGTTTTCATATTCAAGTGTGTAATGAAATTCTAGAGCTCTTCGGTGAGAGAATGGAAGGCAAATTGCCATTGTGCTTAAAAATTTAGTTTAAGCTTGCATAGAGCACAAGTTTGAAGAGAATGTGTAGCAAATGGCTTACAGTGTGCAATTAAACTCTGATCATATAAGAAATGCATTAACCACATCCCAGTCTTGCAAATTGTTCTATAATGTTCACAAATATCTAAAGTTCCTTTTTTTCTTCAATATCATTTCTCCTCTAAAATTTTACAAAAGACAACACCGGAAAACAACCAGGCGCTTCAGTTTTATTTTTTATCCATGTCAGAAATAAATCACTTGTATTTGGCTGCTTTGGATTGCATCTCCATAGTGTCGAGTGTACCTCAATTTCATAAGCCACAACAAGGACGCAATATGATCGTTCTGTCTATATTTGTGTGAGCTATTGAGTGATTGTTCAGATCTCACCTCTATGTGGCATAAATGTTTCACTCAGCTTCATAATTTGATGACTGAAAAAGTCTTGCAATGCTTTTTGATTTTAAATTTCGATGTTAAAATTGTTTATTTTACTGACTAATCTAATGAAGGGGCATTTCAAGAATGGAGAACAATCACTTTTTTTTGAATGATTTACGCCTTTGTTCAACTGTTGTTATTTCACTGATGTGTTCTTTTATCAGACCAACATTTCTTAGTAAATCTAGAATACTATTTTAAAGTTTTATTTTTCATTCCAAAATACTTAAGAGGATACAGACACACAGTGAGTTTAGGTTAGCTAGGTTTGTCTATCCTATGCAATGGGGACTAGTGCCTGAAGGAGGGAGGTTGTCAAGTTGCCTCACCTATAGATTGACCTTCGATACTTTTCTCTTTTCTGCCCACTCTCTTCTTCTTTGTCTTTTTTTCTTTTCTTCCTTAACTTGTTGTTTCTATGCACAGGGTGTACTCGACACACCTTGTGCATATATCCCCCGTTTTTTACACTCCACACTTGATGGTCCCTTCTTTTATTAAGGCAGTCTCAGATTAACTAATATAAATAATATAGTAATAACTTCATCTCTAAACTTGTAGGGCTGTTGAAACCTTTTAATGAGGAGTTTATTTAAGTAAGTTGTGTATGTGATTCAATAAGCTAACTCTTAGTAAGCTTGTATTGGCAATTTGTTGCTGTTCCTTATCACTGGAGTCTGAATAAATATTGTATTTTGAACCATTTTAACACTGTTTTATTTGTAAAGTACTGATATATTTTCTAAGACTCAAAGAAATGTTCATAGCTTCAATTTAATTGTATAAAAAATATGTGGAAGCTGAACTAGATGCATGTAAAAATAGTTCAAAAATTCTGAAATAATTCCCATCTTCCCATCTCGTGTTGGTCTTTAAGGAACACTCCTACTAGTAGTGCGCCACTACTAGTGGCGCACTAGTATACCCCATAAAGCTTCTGGCTTTTAAAAATGAATGCGTTCATGATAAAAAAATCTATTGTTAATTTGACTTGAGACGTTTATGTGCACTGAATTTAACACTGGAACGCTGCACAGGTACGTGTACAGCTACCTCAACGACCTGAAGCGGCGGCGGCTGTGGCAGAGAGACGGCCACTCGTGGCGCAACTACGGCCTCAGGAAGGAGAAATACAGGGGCCGTCTGTTGCACAAGAGATATTTCAGGTGACTGCCATGTTCTTGGTTTGCTTCCTCTCTGCCTCCAGTACTCATAACTGATGACTTGCTTGGCTTGGTGGTGCTTTGTTACTTCCTGCTTGCTCCCTCTCTGCCTGCTGTACTCATGCTAGCTTACTCTTTTTCTACCTTCTGTACTCTCGGTTGCTCCCTCTCCGCCTCCTGTACTCTTGCTCGTTTCCCCTCTGCCTCCTGTACTCTTGCTCGTTTCTTCTCTGCCTCCTGTACTCTTGCTCGTTTCTTCTCTGCCTCCTGTACTCTTGCTCGTTTCTTCTCTGCTTCCTGTACTCTTGCTCGTTTCTTCTCTGCGTCCTGTACTCTTGCTCGTTTCTTCTCTGCTTCCTGTACTCTTGCTCGTTTCCTCTCTGCCTCCTGTACTCTGGGTCGTTTCCTTTCTGCCTCCTGTACTCTGGGTCGTTTCCTATCTGCCTCCTGT
>JACJUY010001004.1:0-122656 GCA_014220935.1 Platorchestia sp. MABIK | reverse complement strand
CGTTTCCTCTCTGCTTCCTGTACTCTTGCTCGTTTCTTCTCTGCTTCCTGTACTCTTGTTTACTGCGTTTTTTGCATCTTGCGATCCACTGAAAAATGTTTTTGGCTCTCCGAATTTTTTAGATCTTCAATTGCTACAAGTTCATTCTTTCACTATGACTTTTATAGAGAGAAGCATAAATACTGGGGCTGAATTAAGTGACACGGATGTATAACACTTTTCTATTTTCATTTCCTTTTGTGACAAATTAATAAATAAGGAATAAGTACTAACAAATTTAGTTCCAAGTGATTGCCCCGTGTTTCCACAATCTGACAATCTTCTAGGGATAGTTGTTGATAATTGCATGGTTGGTAGCTATTTATATTTTCTCTCGAGCTTGGATTATTTCTTGTTACAATGATGCTATTTTTATTACTAAGATTTGAGCTAGCCTCACTCTCAGTAAATTGATCGTAAGCTGATATGTGAAGGCTTATTCGTTCAGGGATGTGGAATGGCTTTGTATTTATCACTAATGGAGGCTGGTATTTATCTCCAATGATGGCGGGTATTTTCTCCAATGAAGGCTGGTATTTATCTCCAATGAAGGCTGGTATTTATCTCCAATGAAGGCTGGTATTTTTCTCCAATGAAGGCTGCTATTTATCTCCAATGAAAGCTGGTATTTATCTCCAATGAAGGCTGGTATTTATCACTAATGAAATCTAAGTATTCATCACTAATGAAGGCTTGGTATTTATAATTAATGAAGGCTTGGTATCTATCAGTAATAACGGCTTTGTTTTATCGTTAATGAAGGCTTGGTATCTATCAGTAATAACGGCTTTGTATTTATCTCTGCGCCACTGCTGGATCACATCAGTAATGTGGATTGTTGCTGTATCTTGTTGGACAGCTAAAATATCACTCCCCCCCAGTAACATCACACTAGGGAATTGATGGTCCTTTTTATCAATGTTCTGGTGGTTGTGTGTTTTATTCCTACTTCTGATGCTGTAGGGAAATAGTAATTCGAAAAACCTAGCTGAGTACATCTCAGGGATATAAAACTATTGTTTCTATGGGAATTAGCGCTCCCAGGGAAAAAATGGGAGGTCCTTAGCTGAGAGTCAGTGAAATATTTCATTTCGTTTTGAAAAGAAATATATGTATTTATATATTTTATAAATTTACTGCCTAATGTTTCTACGCATGGAAGATCTTGTATGGGAACATTGTGCATAGATTCCGAGTTCCCTTGACTTCAAATTAAATGGTGCTCCATCTTTTCTCTCCGTGGAAGATTTTTGTTGTGATTTGAGAGGCGTAAACTAAATTATGATCCAATCAATCTAAACTACCTTGCTGAGTAAAGTTTGTAATAAGTTTCATTTCTAATTTGAGAGAATTTTTCTACACTTTATACTTACGTATACTGATAATGTTTTATTTCTCAAACGGTTTTGTTTTGTGTAAGCACGTTTAAATTCTTGTAATAGAAGGACTTTTACTCCTCTCTGAGCTGGTGTTATTTAAAATCTGAAGATTAAAGTTATTGAACTTTGTTTTCATATTCTAGAATTTTAATTATTGCATTAAGGGGATAAGTACTCTAAACTAAACAGGTTTAAAAAAAAACATGGACGAGAACCATGGACGAGAAAAGTAGAACAATTATTTACACGTTACGTGTTAGTTCTTGTACTAAAATTCGCTTGATTTCGTTAAGAACAGCAGAGATGCTTTTACCCTGCCTGGCTTTGAGAACAGTAAACTTAGATTGTGTACCACTCTTATGCTGCTCGTTTTGTACCAGATGTAGTCGTGCTGAGGTGCCTTCTTTATTACCGGCTCAACACCATTGAAGGCATCGCTTGTGCTCTCTTGTCTGTTTATTTTACTAGTGCTCTGAATAAACAAAGTTTAACAGATGTTTGCTTTGTTTAAATCTCAGATTCAGTAAAAATTTTAAAGCGAAGATAATGCCAATAAAATTAGTCATTTCATTTTTAAAAAATCGAAAATATTTCGGAAACCAGCTCCGTCATCAGTTCCATAAAATACAAAGTATGATCAATCCTACGCCAGCACAAAACTACGAGCAAAAATAAATTCCATACTACACATAAAAAAAGACAACTATGCTCTAATTATCTGAAAACAGAAAGAAAGAAAGAAAGAAAGAAAGAAAGAAAAAGAACCAGTTTATTTCAAATACAGTATAAACATGAAATGTTGATACATTGGTTTTTAAAACACCTTAACCTTAACATCCTTAACTGATAATAACACATTGGGATCGTAATACCCGTGTAAGATGTTGAAACGAAAAAAGATTGATAGAAAAGCACAACAAAAATGAATTTCCCTTCTTTGCCTTATCTGATTTCGACAGCGCATTTAAATATAAGTACCTAAGAGAACACAATCCTCGCGACGCTTATTTGAAAAGCACTTTCATTAGTGCGCACATGTGCTGATAGGGATGCAAGCTGGGAATATTGTTTAAAATTGGATTTCCTTTAAAATATGCTAAGATTCCAAAAAATCCTATAGTCAAAATCATTGAAAGAACTGTCAATTATTTTTAAATCATCACAAAAAATTGTACTACACTTTTCAGCATAGCTGCGTATTGCTGAATGAGGAGAATAAGTCAGCAAGGCGTTTTGGTACTGGTAACTTACTGACTCATTCTTCTCGTCCTCATCTCCCATGCTGAGAAGTGCGGTATGTTAGATGAGGACGAGGAGGATGAGTTAGTAAGAGGACAATTCTTTCCATCATTTTGACCTTAGGATTTTGGAATCGTATATATTTAAGGAAAAACCAATTTCAAACAATATGCTCAGCTCATATCCTCTTCAGATGATTAGTGCACACTCGTCTATTTTATGTATAGTCTGGAATTTATAATCAATCATTGTTTATCGATTGCAAGGATTGATTATACTTAGTAATTTACAGAGCTAATGATAGAGCTGGTCTCCAAAACATGTTTTTGTTTAGAGTTTGGTTTTTTCGAATAAAATAACAAAATTTTATAAGCGTTTTCTTTGCTGTCAAATTTTTATTGAAACAACCTACTATTAGAGCTTAGAATTTGAGTTTTTTGTCTAGTCGGATGACGCGTTTCGATTTTTCATGTTGACCAACATGGAAATGATAACTTATTCTAGAATTTTTCACTTCTGATGTTGAATTAATATTTACATCGTTTCTCAAATTGTACACAATCCGAGCTGGCCTTGCCGTAGGCTTGTATTTTTTTTCCAATTTGAATTCATTTCATGCATTAATTAAACTAGTTTCTTTGTTAATCATCCTTAAAATTTATTTGTTGAAAAAAATGTTCCAATATTGTCATGATTCTGTACTCCAAGTGAGGGCATGCCTGACAAAGCCCCATTGTTTCACTCAGGCAAATAAACGGCAGCAACTTATCGCGCATTGTCTATGAGCTGGTGGGGGAGCACTACCTGCCTCGCTTTCTGGTGCAGTACATCGACGACTCGCGCGTGCCGAAGGGCGTCGCCTTCATGGGAGGCTGCAGCACCAACAGCGCCGTTGCAGGCCGGCAACGCAAGCACTCCATCAGGAAGGACGCTTTGCGTCGCAGGCTCTACACGATGCTCACAGACTGGCAGGCCTCTGAGCTGCTGGTGAAAACAGTGAAGGGAAGTTGCTGCACGACGCCCGCCAACAAACCCACCAACGGGTATTGGTACATCTTCAAGTATGGCCAGGACCAAACGCGCTCTGATCTTTGGAAGGACGATGGGCTGCAGTGGGTCCAGCACAGCTCCAGTGCTGTGCACGTAGGATCCAGGCTTCTCTTGAAAAGGCAGTACATTCGTTACGTTGACGGGTCTCGAGTCGATTTCATCAGACGTTCATACGAGTTCGTAGACCCTGCTGCAGCGTCCTTGGCAGGTCTTGGATCACTGTCTGCTGAACAAGCCGCTCGCCACAGCGCGGCGGAGCGGGAGGCTTCAGAGGCAGGCGAAACTGTGACTTCGGAGGACGTGTTTGCAGGGGACGAGGACGAAGCTGATGAATTCGTGGGCTTTGATTCCAGTGATCCCGTTGAGAAGAGTCGCGCTAGCGGAGGTGGAAAGTCCTCTTCGCGTCTTAACGGAGAGGCCTCCTCGAACAGCAGCGATAAGCAAAAGCAGCGCAGTTCATGGAAATGGTCACCCACTCATTCCTCAGGCAAGGACAAGAAACCATCTAAGGTGATCATAAAAGAAGAAGAAGCGTTTGACCACAACATCTCTAACGGCCAAGACTCGTCTTTGTCCGACCTGAATGACATCGCCTTCAACCGCGTGCTTGTGCACTACCTTGGGCACGATGACGCAGTCGACTTGCCCGCGCCCAAGCCCAAGAAGAGCACAAAATCAGGCGGTTCCCGCCAGGCTCAAGTGGCTCTGTGCCGAGCAGTGCCCCTCACCTGCACTGATGGAACCTTGCAGACCTCCAACGTGGGTCCCAACAGAGGCATTCATCGGCGTCTACACCCGCGGGAGGCTGCTCATCTCCTCGAAATGACTCCCCAGCCTGACTGCATCCCCTACGTGCCTCTGCCGCATCCCAGAGCAGGATTGTGGTCAGTACTCGAATGAAAAAGCTAGTAGTGTTTATTGCTGACATTCTTCATCTCTTCTTCTTCCTCCACGGCAGGAGATTACTTTCCCTTTATTCGTTCCTTTTTTCATTGTTCGCTCGTTTGTTCACTTGTTCGTTCGTTTGTCAGTTGATCCGTCCGTTCGTCAGTTGATCCGTTTGTTCGTCAGTTGATCCGTTTGTTTGTCGAGTGGTCGGTGCGTTCAGAAATCACGGATGCGCGGATTTTGTTGATGGTCTACTTTAGATGGGTGACTGATGGCGATCTCTAAAAAAATCTTTATTCAGTATTTCTTAGGGTACAGTTTCTGACGAGTCTGCAACAGTCAAGAGACTGTTAAAGTACTTCCCTGTTAATCAAGTAGGCACCCAGTTCTTGTTCTGTTGGAGATTCGCTTATTAATTGACCGCAAAGCAACGGGAAAAACCATTCTCACCTGCTTCAAAAACTTCCTCGTATGTATCTCATCATTAGGTTCCCAATTTAGTATAATTTTTTGGAATAAGTTTTTAGCAGCCACTGAGTAAATGAAAATCCGGCTGTTTATGAATCGCTCATTGCAGTGCTGTACCGATTTGCATCCATACCCTTCCTTGCCGGATATAAACTTGGATACTCTGGGCATTCACTTGTGACTTCGTTATGGAATTTTCCTGATGCGAGAAAGATTTTGACTTGTGTACCTGTGGTTAATTGACTAACTTCTTACGGGTGGCGCCCCTCAGGGGGATACAACTGTTGTATCTATGGGAATTAGCGCTCCCAGGGGGACTATGTGAGGGCCCGAGCTAAGGGTTAGGTAGGCTTCCTTTTTGTTGAAATAAAATAGGTTTTTGTTCTGTTACGGACCATCTTTTTTCGGTTCACTGCTGTCCTGTTTTTTCAACACCTACTACTTTCTTCTTCAACTTTGATCTTGTTTCAAAAACTTCTTTCTCATCTTACTGTTTCTATGCCCTTTCTGCGTAGATTCCACGTTCCCTAAACTCCATACTAAATGGTGCCTTCCTCCTTCCTCTCTTTGGATCGCCTTTGTAGCGGATAGGGAGGCTTAAACTAACTAATAATCTAATCTAATCTCTTACGGGTGGCGATATGCCCATATGCCCATGTGTTCTTGGTTGTAATTTGAGGGTGTTGGATGAACATTTCGAATCTGAATCGAACCATTCTGATTAGTTTGTTCTCAAGTTGAAATCACCTCATTTACGATATTGTTGTGTTTAATGTCGAAAGTATTACCTGAGTAATGACAATTGTATATACGTAGCAATTCTCGGAATAGAAATGAAAAAAGAAATCGCTAATGTGGGTACGAATATTTGTGTTTCAGTAAATGCCAAAGCCTTTTCTTCCATTGTTAGGTAAATAATTTCTCCCTATTATTTGAATTGTCCAGTATAGAGTGTTGATAATTCATAAGTTAGCGCTACCGTTAAGATACTTCTCAAGGACATGGCTGCAGGTTTTGCTGCATGCTTCTCATGACGGTAGAATAAAACATTGGAATACCAATGCACTTTCAATCATTGAGTATTCCATGCGGTGGCAGGTGCGTGCTGTCAGGCGACCTAGAAGACAGCAGCGCGTCAAGCTGGAGCAGCGACGGCTACAACTGGCGCCTCTTGTCATGCCTGTCGCTAGCGGTGGGCGATCACTCCCTGCTGATCAAGCGCTACCGCCGCACCGTGCGAGGGCTGGGCGTGCACCTGTACCGCTACGCCTACTGCCTCGCCCATTGCGACAGGGCCCGCGTCCTAGTGCACTACATTGGGCTGGACGACGAGCCGGAGACCTTCCAGTCTCCTGATGATTTCTCCGGGGCTCCTCCGGTGCGGTGTAAGGAAGAAGGTGCCGTGGACGAGACGGGATTTCTGGACGCTGACACGTGGCCGCAGGTGCGAGAGGAAGACTACAGGCACGGCCGGTGGCAGTACTTGCAGGACGAGGAGGAGCAACCAGACACCACCACTGTTCTCAACAAGGATGGTCTCAGTGTAATGGGTGAGTACTAGTAGTTAATGTTGCAGTATGTGGGAAAATAAATGTTGAAATATTGAGTGTGCTTCAGAATAGCCAGAATTACTAAGGTTTTCTTGGTGCATTAATTTGCAGAGAAATGCCTCTCAAGGGGCCTAGCATTGGCAGTAGGTCCATTTTAGTTAGGTTTGTCAATCTTTTGCTTTGGAGATTGATGTTTCTAGGGGTATACTGTTAGAGTACCTCCGCTCCAAATAAGCCTTAGGGACTTGACCTCTCGTTTCTGATCTTTTTTTAATGGTTTCTTACAGTAATCACAAGACTGTTGATACCTCTGGAAATAGCGACGGTGATCCACCTCCTGGAAGACACCCCCGAAGAGGACTGCCTTACCTTCGCTCCTGGTAACCCAAAGAACGGTCACTGGTTCGTGTTCACCTACGCCGGCCTTCACCCTATCTGTCAGAAAGGCTGGAAGAAAGACTATTACCGCTGGAGGCACAATGGCACCCACAAAAGGGTCATCCAAGACAAAAACCTAAACATCAGATACTACAAAAGAATAGTCACTGGTCGTGGCGCCCACTTCATGCGTTATACGTACGAGATATTGGACGAGGAAGGCAACAACGTGTTGCAACGCATGCTCGTTCACTATCTCGGCCGGGATGACATTCCAGAGCCCGCATCCAGTTACTCTCCTAAATTGCGAGCCAAGCTTGGCATCGGGGCCTCGGTGTTCGTTAAAGTTGGAGACTTGATGGAAGGCCAGTACTACACTGTCATGTGCAGCCGCTTCATCCCTGATCTTGACGTGCTCCCTGCAGAAGATCCCGCTGAGCCACCTGCCCTTGGCGGCAGTTACGGCTCTGTCATGGAGCAACAAGACCACATGTTTGTGGATTCCCAATATGGAGCTATCATGAAGCCCAGGAGGAGTGCTAAACCACGAGCCATTCAATCTGGCATTGACAAATCCAACAACTTCTATCTGGAAGAAGTACTTCCGTCTCCAGACTTGCCATCTTGTGTCGTTGAGGAAGCATCCTCGAGATATCCTTCTGAAGAAGGAGACTCTTCCGTTGACAGTGGTATGCCGTACGTATATCGAATCGGTCGGAGCATTGTTGACATGGTGTACGATTTTCTATACAAAATAAAAGAAACACATGCAATTTTCTTCCAGGTTATACCAACAACCATTGTCGTCTTAGCCTGTAAGTCTAACATGAACGAGTACAAAGCAATGAGGGTGTCATCCAACGCAAATCTTGTTGTTTACTATGACAAAACCTGGAAAGTGGACAATCTCTACGTGAGCTCGCTGTACACCAAGCACATCATGTGCGAATGTGAGACACTATTCCCTCTTGCGTTTGCCATACATGAGCTTGACGACGCTGCGTCGCACCGCACCATTCTGGAGCAGATGCTACAGAGCTGCAAAGCTTTGGACTCAGCGGACACTGTGATCCTCACAGACGCATCTCCCTGTCTTCTCAGTGCCTGTGCTGAGTCCCTGCCCAAATGTATCCGCGCCTCTTCGTGGACAAACATTTTGGAGGCGGTCAATCTCTGGTTCAGCAGGAATGAGCCCACTTGCGATAGCTGGACCACCACCGTCGACTCCATAGCAAAACTACTGCGCACGAGATCATTTGATGAGTACTCTCTCAAGTATCAAGAATTTTCTGCAATTTGGGTACCCCAATTTCGGGGTTTCTACGATGAAACCCTCTCTGACGTCGTCATTGCCAGCAATGCTGGAAGCCTCCAGACTCTGGGGATGTACTCTAAACACGGACTCACCATTACGGGACTGCGGGACTTCCTCGAGCAAATGGGAAGTCTTTTCACGGACGTTGAGGTATCATCTCTCGAAGCGCTCACGAGTATGGTTTACTACGTACTCTACTACTACCACAATGAGATTGAAAAAGGCAAACTAAAAGAGGTGGGGACTGCTTTTAGGCGAAAGAGGCAGTTCTTCTCGCCTATGGTAAAAAAGAGATGTTTCTTTCCTACCCGCTGCGCGTTGCCTGAGGACGTTGCGGGAACAATCCTGGTCAAAATGAAAGTACCGTCTTTCGTTGCGAAGAAAGAACCTTTGCAGTCTTTTGCTATCGACGACGATGATGATGAAACGAATGTGCGAGAGCTTGTAAATATCGAGGTGGATGTTGACTTGGATGCAAACAACGGCATTGGTGAGGAAGAATTCGAGCAAATCACCATTCTAGAGACCGAGCCTCTGGGATTGAAAGCTGAAAAAATCACTTGCGTCACTGAGACAAACGAAGGTGAACCGTTAGTGTATTCCCAAAGGTCGACTGACGACGAAATGGATCCCGCAGAGCATTCATTTGGCAGAAGCAAGCGCCCGCGCCTCAGATTAGCATCCGATGCTGTACTTTTCGATCAATTCGATGACGACAAATCAGAAGATTTTATTCCTGGTCCAGTGAAGAAAAGAGGCCGTCCTAGGAAGCGCAAAACTTCCGACATTTTGTCACCTCAGAAGAAAACCCCGATGAAGCGTGGAAGGAGGCCTGACTCCTACATGAGAGGAGGTGGCAAAAACTTGTACGAAAAGCGCAAGAAGATGGTCAATTTGGGCCATTCGTTGTGGGCGTCAGGCCGAGTTTCATTCGACCCTGGCGCAGAGACCTACTTCGTGAGTGGTGCGCGAGGTGCCGTGGAGTGCGTGAAGTTGTCCCCCGCACAGCACTGCTCTTGTGGAGCGCGGGATCGATGCAAGCACGTCGTGGCTGCTCTACTGGAGAGCTTGTGTGCTGACGACGCTGAAGAGGAGAAGTGCCTCTTTACGCTAGCGCGTGACAGAAAACCTGATCTCCCCACTCTGCTCCAGTCGACCACCCTCGATTTGCAGTTTGAAGATGACGAGTTCGGAACTGAAGAAACCGTCTTTTTGGAGCCAAGCTTTGATGTTGATAATGACGAGATATAATTCATTGTTCTTTATGGCGTTCCGTCCCCCTCAAAAACTTAAGCGCTGGAAGATTCAAACATGCCACTTAATAGTTGGAAAAGTGTTTGAAGTTTAATAAAAAAATATCTCGAATCTTCAAAATGCAAGTTGATGCTCCAAAGCCTTTGCCCAGAACTTGAAAATGTTTTTTGAGAACGCTGTAAATGTGAAAGTCTGAGAATATTTATTATCTTGACCAATTTGTTTTTGTGAATGTTAAGAACATTGCAATCCATTGAAAATAGGATTTCTGGTTTTGCCATAGAAACCTCGAAGAATTCAAACGTCTAACAGAGCCTCTCCAATGTTGTTCGTTAGCGTTGCGGTAGACGTGTCGGAAGTGTGGCCTGAAATGTTGCTGTGAGATGCCTGCGTTCTAGAATGGTGCTTTCAAAAGTGAACCATTTTGCTTTTTTTTAGAGACAGAAGGAAAGTTCAAATTTTTATCGTAAGGTTACGACGAACACTCATGTGTTTTTCATTTAATTCTATTTTCTTTTCATTGGAAAACTCATTGAAATGAATGTTGAGTGTAGTTAGTTATCAGAACTCCAAATGATTGGTTGGAGAAAGTAGGAAGTTGGAATCAAGATGATTTTCACATTAATTCTTTTTAATTCATCTTAAGCAATTGTTGTATTGCTCTGTTTTATATATACGCAAATAGAAATGGAACCCTTGGAAATCGAAAATCAAATTTTTGAATTAATACGAACATTCCTTGGGGTTAAATCTTTCTAGAGCTCGTGTATAGTACCTGTATATGGTGTAAAAAAGTTTAGATGTATTTCATATTGTGCTTAATTAGACATGTAGCTTGATTCAGTGCTGTTACGTGTCTAGCATTATCTTTTCCGATGTTTGGTTCGAATTTTTATTTTCAGTAATGCGTTTAGTAAGAGCAATATTTTCTTACGTTTTCCTTATTAAACTAACAAAGTTGAATATGTGAAGAAAATACTCGTGTAATTTTCATCGGGGTTCCGTTTGTTGAAAACATCTCAAGTTCGTTCTTCATTGGAGATTGTGGTGCTAGCGTTAGCTTTCTAATAGATATGAGGGGAAAATTACATTATCTTACGTGATTTCTCCGTCTAAAATTTGCTTGAGCCATACCGTGGAGCCGCCGTCACCTATTTGCGCTGGTACTTCTTTCACATTTATAGTTAGGTTCCCTTCGGTAGGGAGCAGCTCAGTTATACTGTGCGTATTGCTGCCTTACTTTCCAAAGGAAGTGTTCCTCATATGCATATGTATAAACGACCGTCCTCGAAGTACTGACGTAGCACACTATCCAAAGTAGTCTCACGCACCCCACACCCCAGATGAGGGTAGAAACTTATGCAAATGAGCGTGATGGACGGTGTATATTTCACTGCTTAGTTTTTAAACATTTACGAAAAATAAGACTGTTTCAATGCTCCACCTTGTTTGTTCAGTTTACTATGCCTCTTAATTCTTTTTGTGTTGGTTATTTTACTATTTTGGTTTAACTTGATCTTCGAGTTTACCATTTTTCATTAGTTTCTAATAATTGTTTTAATGTTACCGTAAAATTTAGTCGAATCCAACTTTCACAAGTGCCATTCTGAAGTAATCTTGAATTCTGCATATCATTTTGAACGATGAATTATACCCAGGCTATTCACTTGTTCTGTGCGCTGGTTAAATGAAAACCTGCCTAACCAATCAATGCCTCATTAGTGTCAGTCCTCGTTAGCCTGCTATGATAACCAAATCTTCAACAGCATCCTTGTCTTTGAAAGAAAGATCCAATAACTTGTGCTGGTAGGGACTGTATTTGGCAAATAGAGGAGCCTCATTCCGGAAACACATTCTATTTTCTCATGAACATCGCCAGCGTATCGCGTAGCCTACATTTTGTACCATTATTCTCAAGTAACTTTTTGTTATCTGGAGACACTTTTTTAACTGGCTACGCATTGAATTTTTACATTATAAATTAATCACTGAACATTATTTGCCAACTAAACAATCTAGTACCTGGCCTATCAGGAGCCGGCGCCTCATTAGTTAAATCTAAGGCTTAGACTTTATTTTTTCAATCATTTGTTGGGATCCATTGTTGCATTCATGATCTTTTCAGAAGAAAGGCTACGAAAAAATGACGGGACAACAGAAACACAGTTTATGTTCTAATGTATTCTGCACAGTGGAATCAGTTTCATTTCATTCTATGCACCGTCTGTAAATTCCCGTGTTGAAGCATTTTCTAAACCAAAATCTAGCGTATTCACTCAGATCTTTGTTTTTATTTTCTTCTGTTAAGTCATAAAGGCTCAGCAGATTTTCAAGTTGGTGTTCGAACAGATTTTCAAATTGCGACATTCTGTGTGAGAATTGTTTCACAATTTCATTTACTTTAGAAGGAGATTTTGTGTTTTATTCTCAAGGTGTTGGCAGATTCAAAATGTGCGTAAATTTTTTTGTCGAGGCCATAATTTATCTGTTATTCTTCAAAATTCATGTCTACAACGTTTGTTTCAGTAGTGAACTGTTCTGTAAAATAAGTTAACTTTACGTGTAAATATTGTATACACTTTAGGGCAGATAACTTGATTCAATAAATATATCTGACGAAGTTTTTTTTATCTCTCATCCTATTAGATATAACATGAAGTTTCTGTAAAATCAGCTGCTACATTTAATCTTTCATCTACCCTGCAAGACTGTTCCTTTCACTGGAAGCTCGTTAAGTAAAATCATTCAATTCTACCTCGTGCAATTTTCTTGTGGGTTCTGCTTGCTGAATATAAAGTTCGTCTCTCACTGGAGCGGTGCTGCTGGTGTTAGCTTTCCTGTTGAAATGTTGTACAAGGTAGAATTCTTCAAAACGTTAACTGCGTTAATGCGGTAGCTCGGCTAGGTAGAAAGTGGCAGAATTGGAAAAGCGTCTTTACTGCTCGATTACATTTTTATCTTTCTGAGAAATCGGAAAAATATAATTGCTCGGTATCATTTTAGTTTGTACGCCATAGTCTAATAGGTTGTGAAATAATTGAAATGCTATTCATTGATACCGGTACATAAATGAGCAATTTACCTAGTGGTACACAAATGTACCAATACACAGTCAACGCCTGAATGCTGCATCACTACCAAATTACGCTGTGATTTCGTCTGAGTATCGAAAACGGCGCGAAAGCCTGAAAATAATAATAATTATAATAATACACAGTCAACGTATTAATTCTAACTTGTATTGCTGTCTTACTCGGGGAAGGTATGCCGATGGCTCGTCATCAGTGCACTTTGGGGAGTTGGCGTTCCTCAGTGACATCCCTAGCTACTCTCACCAGCATCACCTACGTAATCGATACCACATCGTAGCCTGTGATGGCTGATGTGTTTGGTAGGTTTTCAATGTTACGTCTTTGGTGAATGCCGAGTTTGAAATACATTTCATCATAATGCCAAAAGGCATTCACATTACTTTTTGGGTAGCAGTTTGAGAAGAGATTACAATTTTACCCTAGATTTTTTTTCGTGCTTATTATTGTGAGCTGGAAAGTTACCACTATGACTTCCCACTACTTGCGTCAGAACATCCCACCATGGATTTATTTTTTTTTCACGCGCATTGCGCGTCGTGAGTAGCGAGGCTTCAACACCTCAACCCAGTCACTGTCACTGACTACATCCTTGGGTCAGACCCATAATTTTTAAAAGCACACAAACTATAGTGTCTAATTTGTTCTAGTTGCTGAGACCAACTATGTGATAGGGATGATTCTTGAGAAGTATGGTTCCTTGAAATAGACCAATCTTGTGTCCTAACGGCTCATTTAGATACGTGAAGGAAATCCTCTATAACACACGGCCTCTCGTCATTTAAAACTTGTAAATCTTTTAAACACAAAGGCTCAACTTGTTCCTGTTTGACTTGAAGTGACCGGTTCTGAATTGACCAGTTGCGACGTTGTGGTTCATCTAAATTTTTTTCTCAAGAGGCTCACCTTTGATCCCGAGCTTACATTAACCGTCAGAAGGCCATTAGTTTACTTCAAAAACTCTGTGGCCTTGATTTTCCTTAGTTCAGTTCCTGGGCTTTGGCTAGCCAACTAACCTTGTGACCTTGCATGAACGTCGCAACACTTAGTACATTTTCCTGTACTCAGTCACATTTAAGTAACCGAAATTCCCATTTGGCTTGGAATAGATAGCAAGAATTCAATATTTCCCGTTTTATATTTACTCGTCAGATTTTATACCAAAAAGAGACCTACACGAAACTTGGAATACTCACCGCTTCCTATTATGTGAAACATTTATGCTCTTTCGGCTAGCAACCCATGAACTATCAGGTGAGTTTTGGGGATGAATTTTGAATTCTCTGGTGTTCTACTAAATTTGGAATTACTTAGCTTATATTTTCAGTAATATTCACAATGATGGGGCGCAGAAAAAGTCTCGTAGATCACGGGTGCAAAGCAACTTAACACGTGTCATGTGGAGGTAGGTGAATGAAAGCCTGAAGTTGAATGCTTTGCTTTATTCACTTTTGACAATGATATATGGTACATCTTGCCTAAAACAATTGCATACTTGGAGTAGAAGGAAACTGGAGATAACCATGGCTGCAATAAGACATACAGTGCCTTAGAAGTGGTTCCCTTCGGCTGTAAATAACGTGAACTGAACGAAAACTTCTCTCAGAAGCAGAACAATGCGTGACACAACTCTTGAGTTTCTTGTTGGAATGCTGGAGTTCACGCTTCCCGTACTCGTGTTTTGATGTCTGCGAGACCTAAGCATTCCCCATCAAACACCCTTTGTATATTGAAAATTTCTATGTTCAAATGCTCTTACTCAAAAGTTTCATCGAATAAATTCAGAAGGAATTGAGTTAGTCTCATTACTTTTGTAGAATGATTATGATTAATTTTTTCTAGTGACTTTTTTTCTGTGTTTGCAGGCTACCAGCAATAAGATCAGAAGTTCAAAGCACGTTTCGCCGTAGTATTTGCTTTCGCCTTCGTGGTAACGGAGAGCAAAAGGTAAGTCGCATTTGTTTAGTATTGAATCAAGGCTTTAGCAAGATGCTTCATAGTTGCGTTTTTAAATTTGTTATTATTCAGTATTATTACGTGTTGAAAAATTGATGGTGGAATATAGACCTTGAAAAAATTTGAAAAATTTTGATATAAAGAATCATAAAAAGAATATCTCTTAAAAGACCGCGTCTACTTAAGCAGCATGGCTCAAATTTGAAAGAACCAGCGCGTTAATATGCTGAAATGGTTAATACAGCAGGTTTCATTGAACTGAGAGACGGAGCTTCTCTTGAAAATTAAGAAGGGCAAACTACAATTTCGTATTAAAGTATGAAGTATAATGCAAGCCAAGCGGTCATTCCCGCGGCCATTTTTTATCTCAAGAGAAGTTTTAAGTTAATGCAAAAAGTTTTATTTTCTGGAGCAAACGATGCTTTAGGTTTGGACTGTCTGAGCCGAGTAGTAACTGCGCATGAATTCTCACGAACCAAGTTCGATTTTTCGTTTTTTACACCTTGTAAAGCTTGTTCGTGTGTGATGCCGTGTCATGTATAAGGTCATAGAAAGAGAAAATTTAGGAATTTCCGTCAGGATCGTTCTTGGACGGCCTTTCACTTTTAGGATGAAAAAGCCAGTGTGCACAGTATGCACTAAACGTTTCTATTTTGATTGTGAGTTTATTCGTTTCCTATCACAAGTAAAATTTAAGTTATCCCATCGTCAAAATTTTTGGCTTGTCAAGGCATTGAAAGGTATGATCTTTATCTATGGAGTGCAGTTGTGCTATATTCTAAACAATGCTAGAACCTTACATTTTGTTCTGCATAAATGTACACACTACGCTCCTCTTCTTTGCATACACTTTACATCTATACCGTATTCGCTATACACTTCAAACTGTAACATCTACGGCACTCATACTTGCTTCTCTCAAAATTTCCACTCATTCTTTAATTTAATATCATACACTTGTGGTTCCCTATTATGTATATAAAACATTCTAAAGATTGATATGTGAACGCTAATAAGTCGTTTATACAGTGGTTGAAAAAAATTATTTCGGATCTTCGAGTGTACCGAGGTCTTTCAATCCTTAATTTTCCAAAACACCAGCGTATTTTTTTCGAATATCATCATGTGATACAAACGAACAAGACATCGCTCTAAGTTGCTGTACAACAGTCTGCTTGTGAACAGAACGAACAATTGTACGCAGTAAATGACAGGAAAATGGAAATAATAATTAATAGTAATAATTATAGGCAGGTCATCGAAGTATAACATTTACACATAAAGTTTCTAAATGAAATAGAAAGGTGGCCGCTGAAAGCAGCCTTTATTAGGGGGTCGCGTCCGAGGGCAATCTTCTGTGAGAAAGATTGCCCTCAAATGCGAGGGTTGCGCGCGCCGCAGCCACGCGCTCTAACAGCTAGAAGGCATCGTCTACGTGGTGTTTTGTGAACAAACTACGTTATAGGAGTCGTTAAGTGTACTTCTTTTCAGTGCGAACTATTCCCTTAAGTTCACTTTCACCGAAAACCATCCACCATGTTTACTGAACAGTTGAGTCTCAGTGAGAATATTTCCTGGTTGAACTGCTTTCGCTGTCAGCGAGGATAGTCACCACTGATCGCTAAACTGATCTGCTCACTGAAATTCTGCGGTTCTTTACTGTAACAGCGCAGTGTTATTTTGCTATCTGTAACGGTCCGTGCATTCTTACTATAGTTACGGTCATTTTTATTTTCATTTATAAATAATTCGTACCTAAAGTTTATTATCAAAAACTCTTAGTACTAAGGGTGTTCATAGAAGTATTATTAGTTTTACAAACACGATTCGCATAAAACGATGACGATGCATTTACATGTGCAGCGCGCTTCGCATCGCCGACATCAATCTTTTGTGCTCTTGTTCTGTTTTAAAGATTTCCTGGAGCATATAAACGTAATTACCTATGTGAGGGACACTGAGTACATATATGCTTACAGGATTACATCCTTGAGAAATGGTATTAGCGTATTTCATATTAGACTCTTCAAGTCCTCTGTGCTCGAGTCTCTTCCCGATGATGAATTTTGGCAGAAGGATGAGCATTGTTTGAATATTTCTTCAGAAAATTTAAACGTTTTCTGGATTAGACTGTTGATTGTCTTGCCAAATTGATGTAATGGAAATTTTTTATTTTCAATTAATTTAACTTAAGTTATAAAATTGATCTTTCTCAATAATAACTTCTGTTTAACCATGCAGTCAACGTTAATCTTTACGAGCAAACATCGAGTTTTAACATTTTGGCCGTAGTTCATCATAGCTTTAGCGTTACATCGGTTGATTCGTAGCTAGTGCCTGTCCTGCTATGTATGTATGCATGCTCGGGCCTTTACTTTTACAATTAGCCAAATCGGCGCATAAAGTTTGCAAGTTAAGCGAACTCAATTGATTTTTCAAGCAATGAAATACGAACTAAATTGAGATTTTTCTTCGCTTTCATTTGATGAATGAAAATGAGTGCGACGTTGCCTTAAACTGAGTAGGTAATTGAATTATGAAAACCAAAAAGGAAAATGAAAACAAAAAGTAGACGAGTGTTTAACTTAAGCAAAAAGAATACAAAAATCTTAAAGCTAACGGAATGTGTTTTGAAAACATAAGGAATGGTAGGGAATATCAAAATGAGTGAAATAATTTATTTTTCACTGAATTGGTCAGGCATTTAATTTACACTAACGCGTTGATTTTTTATAGCAACTGTTGAAATGGTTTCATTAAATTGAAGAATTCTTATTTAAGTGGAATACTCGTAATAAAATAAAGTTATCCATTTTGTATGTACGGAATGTTTGGATACTCATTATTGAAATTCGATATTTTAATTTAGCTACCTAGAAAGACCATACGTTAAGCGGTGGGAATGACGGAAGCCATTTTAAACATTTAAAAATAGTTGGGAATGGACTGTGAAATATTATCGAATTTTTATCACGGGTACTTGGAAAGACCTGCGAAAATAGGAAAACTGAAAAAAGGGATTTCCAAATCATGCAAATTGCTACATGCTACATGCTATGCTACATCTCAGAAACAGAAACACGAAAAAATCTTTGTTTCTCACCTTTACCTCAAGTAAATTAATTGTGCAGATGTAGCATAGTCCGACTCGAGGTGGTGATTCCTTATTTTGCAAAGACTTTTTGAGAAAATTGAAGTATGGTGTAAAATTAATTTTTGAAATCACGACGGTATCCACTCTATTTTCAACTATACCAGACAGCCTCGAGACGGAGAAGCAAAGGATAAAGTAGCCAGATGAAGTACAAAAACACTAGTCTTGAAACACGATTTACGATATGCCAGCATTCCCAACGAGAGAAATCGGAATGATTAAACCCATAATTGCATCGGTAACCATTGACCACTGCAGTTCTTCATTGCTTCTTCTCAAGAGCACCTGTCAAAGAACCCTGAACCTCGAGCACATGGATGGTGACGAGAATAGCCTCGACCCGAACTTCGATCGAATTGAGCTCAGGCTTTTTACAGGCGGCAACTCCGCATTTTGATATATTTATTGAGGGACTCAATCCTTACCCACTGTACTCAAATAATAGAAATTTGAGATCAAAGGCGAAAAATTAATGATGGAAGTTGTGAAGAATGGAGGAAGAGGGAAAGAGAAGTGAACGGACAACAATCGCTCCAAACTGAATTAATAAACTTGCAGCTAGGCTGCACGATTTCTACGGCTCTTGGAATTCAAACTGTGAGCGGTATAAAAATTAATTTCTTCTGAAATAGTACTGTGATGCAAAACACCAGAGTTATCTAAAATTGACCATATTTTCGTATCTCAGGGGAGTATAAATTTTAAGTACAACACAAAGACAAGCAACCGTGTTCTGGGAAACGAAAATTTGACGAAAACACGAAACGAAAAACTCGTTCTTTGGAATGTCAACTTAAACGTAACGAAAAATCATCGACTAGGACTTTGTACGCTTAACTTTAACATTGAACTTTTGCGTTTCGTAGAACTATGCTTCTAGCATGGAAAAACACCTCATTTCTAAATATATCTGCCTATCGATACATTTGATTTGAGTTACGAATGAAAAGTAAGTTTGATGGATCTACTATCCGATGAAAAAATAAGTCTTAGAAGCGTAGCTTTTCAGAAATCGAACATTCAAAACTAAAACACTACACGCCGAGATCAGTCATCAGTAGCATCTGTCACCCTTTTTTCCAGTTATTCAACGATCGACAAACATTTTCTTAACACAACTTTTTTTGAGAATCATGAACGAACAGCCGTAACAACTTGGCTTAGCTCATCGCGAGAACGGATGTTTAACGAAAAAGCAGTAATCAGTAAGTAAATCTGAATAACCAAACTTAGCCTAAGCCTAATTTTAAGTAAGTACAGAATCAAAAACCATGAAAACAATGTTAATCAAACAGAGCAAACGAATTGTACACACTAAACCAATGGTATTGAAATCTTACAATTAAGTTTTAAGTACGATTTGAGAACTGTTTTCATAAAAGCTGAACCGGGTCAATTCCCTGGACCAATAACTGCTTTCATGACAATCTGAGTTTCGGAGACGGTAAAAAGTGAGGAAAAGATCGAAAAAAGTTGGCAAAATGTGATATAAAAAAGATACTTAAGCAAAACATGAGTTGAGCGAAAAAGTAACTCACATAAATAGACATAAATAATGAAGACGACGTAACTAAACTGAGCAACTCTGACTAGCTTTAGGTCTCGACTCAGCTACTAGTATGACTTCAAGCCACTAGATGAACTAGGGCAAGTCGTAACTGCAATAGTAGAATAAATAGATAAATTAATAATTCAACGTGCACACGCCACCGCCACTCGACAGTGAGTTCATCAGAAACTAAAGCGAAAGCAATTTTTCTATTACACATTTTTTTTCACATCAGGTCTAACTGTATATTGGAATGAGAACATGAAACCAAGGATAGAGTAAAATTAAATCTGAAATAAGTAAATGGTACAAAGTATTTAAAAATTTCATTTTGCTTCATTTCCGCGGTTATCAAAATTAATTTTTCAGGAAATGAGAAGAACACGAATTAAGTACACTCACAAAAAAGCCAATCGATACCCAAAAACGAGCACCATAATATACATTAAAAATGGATCTTCAATTGTCGATGTTGAAAGTAAAGTGAGTGAATCACCATGTGAGATTTAAAGCTGCTGAAAACGTGTATATAGGACCCTTACAACATCAATAGTAAATTCAAATGATGAAACGGGTGAGACTTAAGCAATATCTGAATTAAAAATACGCACATGAAAATAAAACCAATTGCGGCAATTTAAACAACATAAAACTACCGGAATGACTAACATTTTACATCTCATATAACATGCTAAGCCATAAAGTAAAAACGCTTCAGACACCTAAGACAAAAATAAATCTATTGGAATGACTAAGAGAGCATAATTTTCAACTCATCAGCACATATGAATACCTAAACATAACTTAAACTTAAAAAATGTTAGCGATTGTTTCGCAATGACTGGGCGGCCGATGACGCTCGATATAAGTAATCGTATAAATATTTCTTAAGTAATGACTTGCGTCTCGGCCGGCGACTTCTGACTAGCCACGGTTCCATCTGAGAAATTCCTAGCATAGCTAACTAAACTGTGTCTTCCTTAGAGTTAAAATAACAAGAAATTGTGAGGGGAAGATATTACGTTCAAAACTTCCTCTCATCCGAGCTCTGCTGTGAGCTCGTCGCCCTCCTGACTCTAAACAGTGATTCTCGTGTTTTCATCAGTGACATTTACTTTACTCATGCTATGAGAACCCTTTTTATGTCTTCAAAAGAGTTCGCTTAAACAGACTGATGCGCAGCGGAATTTACCTCATCCAAGTGTACAAAATTCAGGGTGTGGTTGAGTTTCTCATATTTACTTCTAAGCTGTCGACTTTCTAGGTGGGCCGAGTTGGCAAAATCGAATATTCGTAAACTTGAAGGTAAAATTTTAACGGCGTATCTATTCATTCTTTCAAGTGCAGAGTAATATGAAAAATTATTCGAGAACCACTGTTCAGGGACCCACGGTTATAGAGCTGCTGCAAAGAGAGCGACACGAACTTAAACGATGAATCGCGCGCATAAACTTTCTTAGCAGATTAATCCTTTAGAACTTGATCTATAGTACAAACAGTTCGTCGTTCCTTCTTTCGTATTCTTCCGTAGAAGGATGCAAAACCAGGGCGATAGCAAGGGAGACTGACAGCTTAAAATTTATGTGTGACTTACCTAAGCTTGTCGTGACATAACTAAGATGACTAACAAATAGTGACAGTACTTTTTTTTGTTTTCAGTACTGGCAGAGATCTTCTATGTAGAACACTCTTATATACACGTGCTAGCGATTCTCAGAATCTGCGTCCTAGACCATGGTCATCCACAACTAAAACAATTGAAGCAATACAGCCCGCTCATGAAAAACACTCAAACGCTACTCGAAAGAGAAGGCTACAGACCAAGTATAGGTACCACAATTACGGGCTGTACTTTAAAATCAATATTGATCGAGAAAAATAAACAATTTTGTGACCCTCGACCTTGTCGATAAATTTTTTCACTTTTTAAAAAACCAAACTAGAAATCAAGTCCCTCGTAAGACTGAAAGTCGAGGGTATTTTTTGACACGTCGCAATCACTTGAACAAGCTCCCAATAACAGCTACTAAGGGAAAAAATTATTACCTTGGAAGTGATCCACAAACATTTTAACCGTAAGACAGTCGTAAATCTTCACTCTACCAACTGCAACTCTGGAAAACCAAAGTAGCAAAAACAATTGACTGGGTTCCTAGAAACCACGACAGACAACAACGCAAATTGTTATCTTGACTTCTCAATAAAGCAATCTTGTCACACTTCTGTAATTCAATATTTGTGTCGCAACATTAGAATTAGCCTACTCTCGAAGTAGAGTAACTTTTGCATTTTTTGAATCTTAATTCTAAGGAAAAGGGTTTATGAGGCGAAGGCAGGACGATGCGCGTCATCAAATCACATCCAAACTTGAGGCAGGCAACAACATTCAACCAGAAAAATAATAAAAAAGCATAGAGAGCAACACTAATCTGAAATTGTAGTATTAATTAAAGCCATTCAATGCACCTATGCATTAATCGGTTCTGGTAAGCACTGCAATTTCAGAATGTGCATTAAATGCTCGTTCAAAGCAAAAAGTGACAGAGAGGCATAGAAATAGGAGAAGAAGAAAAGAAAACAGGAAAGGACTAAAGAACGGAAATGAAGGGATCGATAGCAAAGGGTTTGCGCTATTAACATGACCCGATATCCGGTTTGAAACACAGCGATGCTGCATTCGAGTCCGCAAATTATAATCGAGGCGCATGGGCATCTTATCTTAATCATAAAAAAGTCACAGAAGTTAAAAGTTTCTTAAGGCTTATCATAGCGATTAATTTGTGAAAGATCGACAAAAAGTCGACTTTGTAGGCTCTTATGACTTTATCAACAATATTTCTTTGTTGTAGCACAAAAGTTCGAGGGTAGCATTTACAGCAGGATTAAGCAGCGTAAGGATTCCGTTATCACACACAGAGGCATTAACGCGAGAAAAAATTCTCAATGAATCCGCCTCATTCCATGGAGAATGAATGAAGATGCAAGAAAATACCATGACTATGAAAAAAGTGTGTTTCTCTAAGACCCTGAAAGGAAGAAGAGCCTAATGAATTAGAAAAGATTATCAAGTCACGGAAGATGAAAAAGAAAAGAAAGATGAAGACGGAAGAATATGGAGCAGTGAAATTCTTTAACAGACACGAGTAAAATCAAATAGATGTTAGTCTGATATATGATAACGTTATGATTGAGGTAATAAAAATTTGTTGATTTTATCAATTGATTATGGTATGAATCACTAGATGGAGTTACAGAGAGCCGACAAATGATGCTCAAAGCCCTGAGATCAGTTTGAAACACTTGGCTACTTCTCAGCATTGGCGTGAATTTTCGAAACCGCCTGTGCATTACAGCTCATTTTGAATCGTTTCTTCGTGAGAAAAATGCGTATTTCAAAATGCTGGTTGCTCCGCACAGTTTCGTGAAAATTCATTTCCAATGACTAGCATGTAAGCAAAATTCTCAAACTGGCCACGAGAGGGCGCGCTTTATTGAGGAGTCAAGTAAACAAGTTGCGTGGCTGGTTGTCACAAATCCTGGTCCTCTAGACAGTGACCAGCTACCATGTTAGTTTGGATCTGACCCTGCTGGTTCATGGGGGCCATTTGAGGCATGTGAACCACAGTCGTAGCCACCGTCGTCGGGGATTGTTGGATCGTGGCAATCATTTGTGGACCGTTGTTTGTGCCAACCCCTCCTGATGATAAACCTGGAGGCGTAGCTCCCCCGCCTCCTCCACCGCCCCCACCTGGGACCATGGTCATCACTTTGTTGCCCATCTCGTTGTCGTCCTTCCACTTATCCATAGAACGGCGCCTGGCGTTCATGAAGAAATTGCCCACCGTCGAGGGTTCCAGTCCCAACTGACGGGCGATCGTCACTTGCATCTCTTTGCTAGGCCGCTTCGTTTCCTGCAAATGATTGGGTAACGAATTAATTTGTCAGGGAATTTCCCTAGACACCAGCTCTATTTAACCTTACTTAAGGCTTATAACCCGACAGTAAGTTCTTAACTTTAAATAAAAACCGAAAATATGTAACAAGAACATTTAGGAGATGAACTAAACTAGTGTTTTTTGTACTCATACAAAACATTTGAAATGGAAAGCGTGAGCAAACATTGCATTACTTTGATCTCTTGGTGCTGTAGAAGGTGAACGTAAATAACTGGGTTTTGAGCATTTAAGTCTAAAGAGATCCAAATTAAATTCCGCCTGTAAGTTCATCACTAGTGTTTAGATTGCAGGAAAGTTGTTTTACGAATCATTCTTTAACTGTTGTTACGTACAAGATGTTCACTCTAAATTTGTCTTCAAGAACACTAATTTATACGCTCACTTTATGCCACTGATTCTCTTTATTTTGCGCTTGGAGAGCGTGCAAAGCAGAAATTTTCGCTCACCGAGGAGGTCATAATTTTGTAAAATTCAATGGACAGTCCACTATAAACGATGCTTTCGAGAACAAAAAATTACTACTACCTATGAAGGAATCAGCCTATCCATCAGATTAGATAAGCTCGTTTAAGCCTCCCTAACCACAACAAACATCTTGCCGAGAGAGGAAAGAATTATTTAGTGTGAAATTACGGGAACGGGGAATCTTTGCACAACGTGTGTTCCTTAAAAATAATTTTCCTTCTTGAAAAATAGTTTTCCTGCTTGAAAAATTGTAGCGATAAACTTCTAAAATTAGCATAAAGAATCACTTCACACACAAACTGTCATCAATTAAACATGAACTATATTTGCCTGGAGAGGATCTTCGCGAACTCGTATTCGTGGAATACCAAGCAACTACATAGTAATCAGTTGAATCAAAATGATTAGTTTTAGAGAACTGAACTTGCGAAAGCTTATTTCTACATTATTTTTGCGTTTGTTCCATTTCACGTTTTCTTAGTCAAGGCAACAACGTTCTTCCAGAAAATAAAAAGCACAGAAAACAACACTAATCTGATACTGTCCCTTTAAAAATACCCATTCAATGCATGAACGCATTAATAGGTTTTGGTTAGCACTGCAATTTCTAACGAAGAAATATGTTAACCAAATGAGTATGTTTCGAATTTTCGGTGTATGTAGTCAGTAACATTTCCAACTACCATAAAGTTGTTTTGTAAATAAACAATTATTACCTGTATAACGAACGTATTACAGAACATTTCTCCGCTTAACAGGTCTAGACACAATAATTAAAAGTATGGTAGAGAGCTTGGCTTAAAAGTGATACGCTCGATGTTACTAAAATTATAATGAATTTCTACTCAGAAGGTCATCATTGTCAAAGTGAGAAGTGAGTTTCTTCAGCAGCATCAGTGAAATGATGCGCTACAAAATGACTGTCTCTCGGGGGTGCCCAACGCCAAAGGAGAGACAATAACACCGCACCCTCTTGTGGTGGTTTGTTATGGCGGGCTCGAGCGTCCTCTCGAGCGACGGTCAGGTAAAGACAAGAGCTATTCAAGAGCTGGTCGAGAGTGGCCCAAGAGCTGTCAAGAGCTACACTCCCTAATGAGGGACAGCCCGTGTCTGACAAAGACAAATTTCCTCGAACGGTTTAAAGCGAGAGATCCGAGAGCGATATTTCAGTAATCTTTCCCGTCTTGTTTAATAATATCATGCCCTGAGAGATGACATTTTGCACAACGCGTCTTTTTTCCAATGATACGTTGAGCTTATTTAGTTTAAAGAATGAAATGCTCAATGAATCCTTAAATACATACATCGTAGAAGAAAATTTTAAATTCCTAAAATGTTAATCGCACATGCACGTTCACACGTTTTATACTTCTTTCATGTAATTTAATGTTATTGGCAATTATTTTTCAACTTTTATTTGTTGTGATTATGCTACAAAACTACCAACAATGGTTTTCGTATCCATTCAGCATCAATGTAATGTATATACGGAAAAAATGAAAAATTTCATATTTTCACAAGCTTTCATGGAATTTATTTAGAAACGTAAAATTCACGTTTTAATTTTCCGAGCCAGACAACGAAGTCGACGTATTAGGTACATGATGACCTTCACAAACATGTTACGCTACGGGAGTCCCATTCAGGCTAAATTGTATCTCTCAGCATTCGTGCTTCATTTTTTGTGACATCATCACTCGATCTGACCAATAAATATCAAAACTCAGTGAACGACCAGAGGTAGAAGAATGAAAAATACTTCGTGAACTATCTATTTTAAGGTCATTGAAAGATACCAGAGACACTACGTAACGTTCAAACTTAAATACGGTAAACGGGGTTGGTTGAAATTTCCAAATTTTTTCAAATATCTACTCGCAAGCCTACTGAATTATGAGTGTATTATTATCAACTAATATAGGAAAATTCATTTTTGAATCGTTCATTATTTCCATTAGTGCATTTCATTATTTGGAAAGGTAGCTTCTTACAGCTTCAAATTTTGAGGTTTAATTTACCAATGACGATTGCGAAAAACGGATTACCTGAAAACACAAATACGATTAATCTACGACACTGGCTCGCGGTTACTACTTTTTTTTAGCTAGAACTTCGATTCCTCATATTTAGTATTTTGAAATCATCATTCCTAACATTTAGAAATGCTTAATGCTTGTTTATCCCTCTGTTCAGGGGTGAAAGAACAGCTGCAGAACAATACTTGACATAAGCGCCTTTGCATCTTTCCTTATCATACCTATGACGAAATATGTAATTTGGAACAAATAAGATAAAGTTTTATTATTTTTAATAACGCCAATAAATATTTATATGTGAGGTAAATCAACAAATACCTTCTCCACCAAACCTTTCAACAGCAGCTACGGGAGGCTAAGCCTGGGAAACGCTCGATTGCGGAGCGCTGGAGCGAAGGCTTTCGCGCAAAAACCTTCCGAGATAAATGTGTCGCTGTCGATCACCTCTAAAAGTCTACCGCAAAAAACGTGACATTTTCATGAGGGGTCAAGTGGCGTGCGCCTTGTTATTCTCTAATGATATTGATAAGTGAGGGAAACCAACGCCCGAATCCCTGCAGCCTCGGAAAAAATGGGTTTAGCCTTTTGCTCTCCAAGCTTTAGCCAGAAACATTTAAGGAAAGAGGAGGCTCTCTATCGAATGAAATATGTAAAGAATGCTCTCAAATACATTATTTACGTTTACGAAACCATGTAGACTGAATATACGAAAGATAAATTTTGAAATAAATTTAATACGCACACACAAAATGAGCGCGCCTACATTTAGTGACGAAAACTGAAAAATGAATCATTTTGCAACAAAATCTATAGTAAAATAAAGGGTTTTTGAAAAGAGAGTTAAATAAAGAAATGATATCGCATGGAGCTTATTAGGGTAAATAACACTAGAATAAAATCATACAGTGAAGTACGTGATAGATCAAAGGAATTAGAAAAGCAAAGCTGAGAAAATTTACTGGAGTCGACAGATCACAAGGCACTATGGAATGGTTAACTTAAAAGAAGAAAGATATTATATTCGGAAAAAGACTAGAGACAAAAACTAAAAATCAAAAAAATACAGAGAAATAAACTGACAAAATTAAACGAGCAAAGCAAAGTAACAGGAAATATCATGAGCATAGAAATGCTAAAGAAAAGCGATACATGGGGGAAAAAAATTAAAGCAGTTGCAGTAAAAAAAAATTGGAACAGCAGTTGAGGTTGACGAGGGAATAGAAAAGTTACTTAAATTTTTGCTGAAGCAAAAACGAAGAGTCGTTGTGAACGGAGCGGAAAAACGAAAATTTGAAGAGAAGGATGGAGCAAGAGGACCAACGGAGGGCTCCTGGGCGTAGGGGGTCGGGCGTTCGTATTGGAATCCGATAGCGCCTGCTGCGGACTTAGCTGCGGCTGCTGCAGCTCTAACAGCACCGCGGAAAACAACAAGAGCAGCTAGAGAACATCAACTAAAGGAAACAGCTCAAGTGGAGTAGCTGAAAATAAGGAATAGCAAAAGAAACTAGCAAGAGTATCAAGAGTAAAAACAAGAAGAAGAACTAAAGAACACCAACTAAAAGAAACAGATCAAGTAGAGTAGTTGAAAAGCAGGAATAGCCCAAGGATGTAGCAAGAGGATCAAGAGAGTAGAAGTAGCAGAAGATTACATCAAGTGTGGAGCTCGTGCGTGCACGGGAACTTGGGTATTCGTTGTAGAAAGTAATTATTGAGGTAAAAAATAACTGTAAAAATGAGAAATGTGAACAAAAATACAGCAAGTGCTTCGATGAGTGATAGTAGTTAAAGAAAATCGTACAAGTGAAGTGAATAAACTATAATGACGGTAAAAAAGAGCTGAATTGCAAATGCTGAGAACATAAACAAAGTACCTAAATGTGAATCAATGTTAGCTAAATTTTTAATAGAAGGGTAAGCTCAATCAAACTGAGAGACAGTGAAAATAGTAATCATGGTAACCATATAACCAGAAAATGGTAATGTTTTACGAATTGTGACCAAAATTAAATAATCCACGAAATGAGAATAAAATACAGCTCCTCTATGGGTTATAATGTGATGAAAAACTATCCTCAAGTGCTCAAGGAACAGAACAATGCAATAAATTTCAATACTGCACAAATTACAGCTGTAAATTCCACAGCAATCGCGCTACTTTGATGGCATGAATCTCACAAGCCGAACAACAATACGACCGATTCACTGAACCCACATTTGAAGAAGTCAACCTACATATTTAAGCAATTCCCCATTTAATTTATGGTTACTGACGAGGAAGAAATGCTTTATTTCTGTGATTAAATCTTTTAAAACTGACTAGTGCAAGTGAAAAAATTAGTAATGAAAAACTTTTCTGGAGTTTCAGTATCTCCTAAAACCTAATCCAACCGTGGCATTCTGAACAACGCTTTTACTTCTCAACCATTACAGAATAAATTTTTCAATAGGCATAAAAAGAATGACGCTTTTAATGAAATCAAGCGTTCCTCGAGAAGAAAAGAATCTGTGTCATCTGTTGATGAAATTCCTCTGGGTATCTGTGCACACAAACCTGGCTCGTCTCGGGTGATTCCGTGCTCGGAACGCCGAGTTATGAGCTCCAATGAAGTCGAAGAATTCCTAAGCAATGACTGCTATCAAATGTCGTAGCTGAGAATTTCTCTGAATTGTACGCATAAAAATGACAGAAGTGGCTTTAAGTCCTTGTAGTTGAGAAAAGATAATTCCAGTATTAGAAGACGATATTAAGAAGTATGGCCGAATGAATGAATTTGGAAGAGTTTCATTAAGAAGCAAATTACAAGAAAAATTCCATAGTGAGAAATGTCAAATATTCGAAGTTTATGTTCTTGAGAATTTAGGGAATATATTTACTGGAAAAGAGAGCTACTAAATGCTTGGAAAAGCTCGACAATTTATCTGCTTCCCAAATATCTTCCTTCAGATTTATCGAGATCCTTAGAATAGATGCATTGCATGAACTGATCATGTGGCGGGAAAAACTTGACATGAAAATAGCGATTTTGATTCATGTGAATTTGTTGAAGGAAACGTGAAACAGGCGTTATGTTTCGTTCTTGACATCTTTTCTGTCCCTTACAATTCCGGTTGCCCTTTTCATCACGCTAATTTCCAGCTTTGAAATCAGAGAGAATGTCAAATGACTACTTCAAAGTATTCATGCTTCAATGACACCGTGCCTAGGGTCTTGAGCAGGAATGAATAGCTAGCCTTGAGAACTGCTTTTTACACAGTTTGGATCATAATTTATCTGAGATTCATGAATACAGTTAAGGAAAATTTGCCAGAACTTTAGGCCCGTTAGCGCATCTTTTTATCGCCGGCTATCAGGGTAATGACGGCAAGGGGAGGACACCTCGGGAAGATTGTTTTTTACCAAAGTGAGTTTCTTTCTTACCAGGATCGTTTCGAGATTAGTGAACCGTGGATGAAGTCTGCAGAAAAAGGTTATAAAGCACTTTGAACATTGCTTTCTGATATTGACGGCCATTGTAACAACCCTACTCCAGGGGTAGACATGGACATCATAACTGAAATTAATTAAAATTTTTTAAAATGATTGGCATATAATTCCGTGGTAATATTTTGCCGACAGCACGAGCACGAGAATGTCAGAATATACTTCTACTGAAGCAACACCAGTAAGAACTTTGGAGCAACTATGAAAACAATGTCAAAGAAAAATGACAACTATCGATTATGATTCTTACATAAATTATGCTGTAGCTCCTGAAGATACAGTATTACTGAAGTACGCGTCTCGCGCTGTAACTCGACATTTCAAATGAGATGACGCACTCTGTATAGGTGTTCAAAATATCTATGTTCCATGTCGTAACTATGCCATAGTTTGCACTAAGCACATAAGACGTAGCCTTCTAATGTTATTTTTCTGCTCCTCTAACGTTAACGGAACAACTTAGTGTAGCTCACAAGTCTCGAAGTACAGCTTTTATTAATTAATGTTTGTAAGATAAGCATATTTCATGATTTCCCATTCGTACCAAGTCTAAATTAAAATACTTCCTAACATCATTTCACTGTAAATCTAATAAGACAGCTCGAAGTATGCGCAAATTCATAATTCATGCCAAAAATTCTTTAATGCCCCCTCAGAAGTTCTATCAAAATAGCAGCTCATTCTAACATCATACGCCACTCACCGTTTCACCTCAAGTATTTCGTAGCGCGTATTTTGCAACTCTTACCTTAAAAATAGCTTGTAGTGTACGCCGCTGCAAGTCCGTGAAAACCAGCCGAGGCTTCTTGGGCGCAGGGGTTTGATCGGGCGGACTTTGGTGTTCCTCTTTCCTTTTGCAGGCTGCTGTGAGAGCGTCAACAAAGTAGCGGAAATTAGTTGCGCATATTTTTACGAGCATTTTTTTGTACAAAAATCGTACATAAGAGTACCATTCTCAATTACTATCAAGTAATAAATGCAGTGGACGAAAAAGTTTCAACTTTATCACTAGTTATTTTTCACAAAATTTCTGGCAAAATCCAAATTTCAGCAGTTCCAACCGCTACTTTATTTTTTATTTATCGTTAATGTTTGCAATCGATCATCTCTACGCCATTGTATGCGAATGATAATTTCTTGTCTTTTACTTAAAATCATTCATGTCCGTTGATCACCAAAATTATTCAGTAACTACTCAAAATGGAAAATTTGAAGAATATAATAATACATTAGGAATTTCAAGAATAAACCTCGTAACGAATCTTTTTGTGGAACTTTTGTCGCGTTATAACAGTGTTGATCTGTAGCTGTATTCAGACTGAGTTGTTTTCATTCACAAGAGAATGTTCACTTCAATAAAGTCAGTCCACTGTAAAGTTCCGTTACGCCACAGTTTGATAATAACATGGTCCAAGGCAAATAAATTGAATAAAATAATGAAACAGTAATAAAAGACCGAAGAGAGATAGGATAGCATGACAGTATCAGTGATTTTAAATGAATATCACTCATATTTCAGAAGAGTCAATCATAACCTTCTGCTCCGGATATTTACTCAAGAACAGTGCATTACCTCAAATTTTGCATAACTCAATGGAAATGCTTTGGCAGTTGCTTCATTTTCTACATATTTTCTTACAGATATCTAAAGCATCACACCTAAAGAACGCGACAACGTGGTGGGCGCTAAATACGTGCATTATTCGTTTGAAAGGCTTTCTACTGTAACTGATGGCTTTCATGACGTGTTATGCATCAAACGTACAACGCAAATAATTAAATACTTTTGAAAGGGGACTTTGAAAGAGAACACAGCGGAAAAATAAAGTAACTCATTGAGTTTATGTATCTCATAGAGTTATTTTACTTCAATTTCTTTTTAGTCTCCAAGATGTGTGATTTGAAGCAGGCGCATGACTTCAACTTTGATACACAAAAAGTGCTTGTGTTATTAGATTGCTAACTTCGCAATCTTGCTGTACATTTGTCATAATTTTTTAATTGGAAGTTTGTAATATCACTACTTATGTATGATTTGGATACACATTTTCACCACAACTGTAAAAATTTATCAATGCTTTGAAGATTACCGCGACTATCCCTGAAAAATGTTCAGCTTCAAACAATCAGAAACTGAGAAACATGCAATCATATTTGTACACAATTGAAGCACAGTTTAAAAGTTAGTGTACGGTAACACAAAATGAACTTGTCGATTTACTCGAAAATCATAGCTGCATCAGAATGAAGTTTGAAAGCGTTACTTCGTGTGTAAAATAGATGACTGAGTAACTAAATGAAAATGAAGAGCCGAGTGTTATAATAGGCATTACCTGCAAAGAACTTAACAATTAATGGCAAAGATTTGAAACTGATCGTACAATGAGACCCCTGCCCTATCAAAATGCTGACCAGTCTCAACAAGCGTCACGGTCGAGTCTGTTTGCTCGTAAAATAAGAAATATCCTACAACATTCCCAGAAATCTGCAACCATTTCTTGCAATATTCAAGCCGCCGCAGTGGTGTGAATTTGAAGCCACACTTCGGCGTATTGCGAGTCATTGTGACTGGCGTCGATCCTTTGTCGTGGCGGCGGGGAAAAGACAGAAGTTTTTACTTTTTGGTTTCTGTGTAAATTTGTAAAGTATTGAGCCGTGCTTTTGAGGTTTGTGTTAGAGCGAGAGACTTGTAGCGTCGTCCCTGTGAACAAAAGTTTCTTGTGCGATAGACGCTTGTCGGACACGAATGATGAAAAATCGGCCTTGTTATGTGCGTTAAAATCAAATAATTAGAAACAGGTATCCATTTTAGGAACTGTAAAACTACACAGGGTATTCATTTTCTTCGATAGCGTTAAAACTACACTTCTCTTATCAGTGTCGTACTTTGGTTAAATGTTAATACCGTATTTCATTCGTAAAGAATGGTAGTTTACGACTGAATACTGAGGTTGTAAGATATGATAGGGTTTTCACTATTCTAAACTGCATTAAAATCGAGTCAACGCTTGCTTTTACTTAAGGCAAAAATTAAGTAGAAATACTGATGTTTTCATACGCCAATAATTTGAATAAGTAAGTAATGCTCCTTTAGAGGCCACCAAGTCCCGTGCAAAAGCTGCATTGAGAATAATTCATAAATAAGTAAGTATCCCATCAAATGGTTGGATTGGTCATCAATACCAATTATTGGGTGTAATCTGTCCAATAGGAAGTACATAAAAGCACTTTTGACTGCCTATAAAAACGACGAACGAAGAGTTGGAGCTCTCCTTCACTCGCACCCTCTAGGTCCGGGTCTGCCAGAAAAACAGGCATGCGTGACTCAGGCAGACATTTCGGATCAATGACGTTATTGGGATTCTCAAAAACACAGCCACTTAATGAGAACTTCTCTGAAATAGTAAGTAGAAATGAATGCCTCATATGCGAGTACGAGACAAATGTGACTTACGACTCGGGCTCCATTGGCGGATATGAAAAGTGGCTTCACGAGTTTTAGAGAGCACGATAGATGGGGACTGAGTTGAAAACAATCTGAGGTTAGCCCAATATTAGCAAAATTACTTGCATAATCAATGCAATGCTACGGGCTGAGTTCTCCAATAACATATGCAAGCACAAAATGTATTCATTTTCGCTACTTGAACGTAAGTGTGAAAAAAACATACAATGTGATGTTTCCTCACATGAGTGAAGGGTTTCAAAATTGTATCGAATGCAAGATTTTGTGTTCTTAACATTTCACTGCACCCCCTGATGCTTACACAGCTGGAAATCCCACGACCGTAATTTGTCAGAATGCAAAAAGTATTTTAACCCCATGAATTCAACAGTGAAAGTACTCCAGAACCAAACGCACTTAGAACATTTGAAAATGTAAGCCTCACTCGACCATCTTATGGAAGCCCGTATGCCTCGAAATATCAACCAATTCAATAATTAAAACTGACACATTTTATAAGAGATTTCCTTGATCGTGCGCATATTCTCGCCATTTATGTCAGTGAAGTTAAAAATTCACTTCAGCTTAGGTGAATCCAAATTTGAGAAGCCACGGATTACACATGAGAAATTTCACGCAAATTTCGTATACATAAAGTTAGGGAGGAAGATTTTCTATATTGTCTGATCTCAGAATAGACACTAACGAGTAAGTTTTGATCAACGACACTGAATTATTAACGAAGTTTTTTTCGCACTAGGATAACACATCTGCGCATTCAAAACGGAAATACGTATTGATGCGAGCCAACATTGAAGTTACGGCGGTTTCAGGTACATTGGACTTAAAATACAAGTGCGCGTAAAGGATGCATCGACAGCAGCCATGACACCGCCCGCCGTTGCTCACCCCGCTCCCATAACTTGGTCGCTACAGAGGCTCGCTGAGCCGTTCTGCTGAGCTTCGGCACACAATACAAGACGCTTACAACAGCCCATCTTTTGGTAATAACGCGCCAGTAAATAACGTAGAGATGTAAGCCAATAATTACTGTTATGGGCCACCGACACAAAGGCTGTCATGACCTCTCATACAACACGATGATGCGACCTGGGAATTTGTTGTTCTTCCATGGATGTCCTTGTACAAGAAGTCTAAGAAAGCAGTTGGCTACTCAGTTCTGCAAAGAAACCCAGAGAAAATATAACAATAACTACCTGGAATGAGTGTAGCCTGAACACAATGTGGATATTTCCCCGGTTTCAACGTGGACAAAGATTCAAGTGAGAAAACTGTTATATTTTTCGTATTCGATTTCCTAACACTAAAATATTTCAGCATTCTCCACAGTAAACGTTATTTTTAGAAAGTGACACTTCCGCTCATTTTTTTTAAATTTCTGTTCTTACAGCGTCGTGACACAATTACCACGGGAGTAATTTAAGATCTATTTTTAAATTATAGAAATGTTTATTCGATGAAACTACGCACAAATGCATTGCTATAAAATCAACGTATTTATGGTATAGTATTTTTTTATGGCTTTCTATTACGTCAACCGTAATAGAAGGCTCAATTTTCAGAGCTCAATATATTAGAATTAGCTAAACAGATTTCATTATAGTACATTTTAAATGTAGCGACGCAAATACGTCGCACCAAATAACTCAATCATGCCATTGCCAATGCAGGGGGATTCATATTTGTAGCTCCGATTGCGAAGCAGATGTTTATGCACATTTTCTGATGACATGAAAATTAAGAACGCTGAAATATTAGTCAAGCAAATTACACCTTTTTTTCATTTCAGCATCCCCTCAAACTCATGGTAAAATAATTACTTATCCTCCTGTAACCTAAAAATAAAAACTTCTGTCGATTCGATGGGCAGCATGTGCACTGTGAGTAGTATGAAACTGCCCCTCAAAACCAAATGCGTGGGCGATACTAAAAAAGCTTATTCTGAATAAACCAACATTGAAAAAAATGAATTGTGGAAAGTAGCGTAAACTGCTTATTTTCCTAGAAATTGCGTACAAATTCAAAGTCTACGTTTCCACGCGTAGAGAAAGTAAGACATATTCTTCTTTTGCACAGAACTCCTGCGTTGACAGGTGCCTTACCGTTAACAGGGAATGCAATATGTTGTAACACAGCTTCAATGAAGCAATATAATTACCGCAATAATTGTCGAAAGGTGATGGGGCCGAACGCACCTCACTGACAATTAATTACTGTGCACCATGAACAGCATCGGAATTAATAATTATTCTCTTTGTTGGGGGAAATAGACGGCCGACCGTCGATTGTATCCGCACACGCGATAGCGGTTGAAGGCACCAAGAGGATTGAGCTGTGTTTGCGATGGCTGTCGAATGTGCCCGCCCATCTTAGAACACCACTAGCATAATTCGTAAACTTCTATGAGGAAAACATTTTCGAAGCATAGTGTCCTATTAGTGTTGCATTTTTGATGTTACATGTATGTAATCCTGCTGATGTCTACCAGCAAATGTCGCTGTCAAAGCTTCAGCAGCAACAAGCGCACGCCACGTCGCAATATTGACGTGCCCGACGTGAGACATTGAAGCGTTTCCCTTTGAATGCCTCCCCAGTGCTGCCGCCACCGGAGCGCCATCGAAGGGTTGCAGAAACAAAGCCCCGGACGCTCCAAAAAATCGTAGAAAATTTTCGCACCTTCTCTGCACGGCAGCGCATGGCTAAACAAAACGACGCCGAAAGAGTTGAAGAAGAGTTTCGCTTAAAATATCTGAACAGATTTGAAAAAAAATCAGGAGGATGTAAAAAAGATTTTAAATTACCTACTATCGAAAGAAGTTTTTGAATGTTCAAGAGTACCGTTTCTTAAGAAAAGAGATTGCAAAAAATGAAGCTGTGTTTTTCGATGACAGTCGAATATCTTCGTATAAAACCTTCAACTGATAAGGAATTCTGGTTCCTCACAATCATTGCACGTTAGAGATTTTTCAAATTTTTGAATATGAAAATCAATCCAGTTCGACTGGCGCAACGCTTGATGATAAAGGCGATGATTGAACGTGTAATTTCCTTTTAAAACAACACATTTTCAGCGTAGGTGAACAAAATTATCTGGAAAATCATTACTTTTTCAATCATGCATTGAGAATGCGACGTTTAGCATTAATCACTCTGTGATCCAAAAGTTTTTGTAGATTAGCAAACGTACATTAAAAAAATTAGATTATGCATTGAGTCGACGTAAAAAAGGGACTTATCCAAAAGAAAATAGGAATCATACAAGGAAATGGAGTAGCAAGAGCAGGGTTTCGAAGATGGAAAAGGTCAATATAACGTAAACGTTCAAAGAGGAAACAATGCACAACTGAGGATGCAAAAACAAAGGCTGACACAGAGAAATCTTTCACAGTATCTTAGCTCGATTCAAATAATTTCCTCAAGGCTACGAATTGAGAACATCTGCCGAGATCACTTAATGCTGCAAGGCTCTCAAATTGTTGAGAAATAATAAGCCGCCCGTATAAAACGTCAGACCCAGATCGCCCCGCATCATCTTACTAAATTTCTTTGATCTCCACAACAAACGGATAAATAGAGCTCCTTTGAAACAAAGGTTCCTTGTGATCAAAGCAACTGAAAAAGATAGTAATATTTCAGGAAATGGATAGCAATGAGCGTGTTCACTTATAAGGCAATTAGACAATTGGTAAAATCAATTTCACGGCTCGCGTCAAACGATAACGCTGTCTAATATTAGTAAAACAGAATAATTTCAACAAAATTCGCGTCTGAAGACTAAATTACACTTTTCTTAAATCTTTACGTGACGTTCAATTTCAGGAAAGGCTGAATGTAGAGACTGACCTACAAAAATGAAAAATTTGTCATCAATAATTTTAAAAAGAAAGAACAAAGAACCAAGATGAATGAGTTTTCGTAGGCTACTGAAAACGTCACGTGTTCTCAAAACAAGAAAAAAAATTATCAGGATTACCAGCGCACAGGTCTCAAGTAACCCCAGTATAACAATGCACTATTAACCTGGTACGTATGCAAGCTAAAAACAAGCTATTTAGAAAAAGCTAAATGTGACTAAAACTGATATAAAGTAGGAACGTTTCAAGAGACCAACTCATCAAAATAGATGGAAAATGATGTACTCTATCATTTCATCTTCAACATGTTTTCAGCGTAATTCAGAGAGCGTAATAAAATGTAGAAACATATGGTTTATAATTTTCCTAACTAATTTAAATCAGGTAAGCTGTTGGACTTAAATGTCCAATGTTTAACAGAAAAGATGTTAGTATGATTTAGTAACGAACACCCCTCGGAATTTATTTTCCAGCATACTAGTATAAATGGTGTGCTAATACAACATTTCAATCTTCACTTTTAGTACTGAATCAAAATGAATATTAAAAAATTGGTTAAATTTCAATAGTCACAAAATGTTCATCGAAACTATCGAGAAAATCCGAGCCGAGAATATCCACAGAAAGAAATGTTGACTTAACGAAATGGCTGCAACGAAGTGACGGAGTGATGAACATTTCCAATACATATTTCGCTCTCACGATGCATGTGATAAAAATCGAACGGAAATGATGCAACATCATCCATACAAAATTAATAAAAGAAACTGATACTTGGTGGCAGGTCGCAAGAGGTGAGCATTAATGATGGAGAAATCCTGTATTTTTACTATCACAAATGTCAGCAGATGTCAACGCTACATCACCGAAAAAGCCTCGTCATATATGATACAACAGGTCGTTAGTTATGTTTCAAGCTCGCATTATGAGGACATAAATTTAGTGGTCCTTCTCTGCGAAACACAGGCCGTTTGAAATGTTTTCACGTCTATCAGAAAAAATTCGGTTGCGTGAAATGACATGAATCGTTTATTGGTGACAATGAACGAGGTTACTGAATAAATGACACGCGCTAAAACTACGAAAGTTTTCACTATTTCTTCATATGAAATTACAAAATATATAAGGACGAAAATAGAGAATATGGTTAAGCAAATTCATGAATTAGGCAAAGAAATAAACTTTCAGAAACTAATTCGTCCGCAGGTGAGTGAAATTAAAACCATCCTTCACTATGACACCAATCCTCATACTGTTGTTTGTAGGAGATATAAACGCTGCGATGGCGCACAAAATATTGTACACAATATCCGATTTCTCTACAACAACAAACCATTGCAACTATTGGTCATACCCGGCTGTATTGTCAAAAATGTAAAACTGTGAATTGCTAAGTAAAACTTCGTCGAGCCCATTGAAACAGAACTACCCGAAATTTGAATCGGGAAGAAGGCTCACGTGATTGGTGATCCGTCAGAAAAATTTAACTGAGTAGATTAGCTGAAATACTTAAAATTGCGCTCTATGAAATAACAAATCACTATACAAAGAAAGTAAGCTCTATTAACATAATAGTGACTTTTATTATCTTATTTATGATCGAAATAATGCATTTCAAGTTGGCTGCTCAGTGACTGGAAACATCTTCACTTATAAACAAGTTGGTGCTTGTTAAAAATGGCGAATACATAGCAGATTCACTCTCCTCATACGTCGATCGCACCCAGAACCTCCAAAAAATCAAATTTGCTTCCACAAAATTTCCACATTTAAAAATCGGAGTCCCGAGGCGAGGGACGGCACTTGGACGCACACCTGGGCGATAAAGCAACAAGTTCTGTACTAGCGGACGACTGACCGCACCTCCGCCAGCGCGTGTCTCCCATCCGAGCACGTGGTTGCCCCGATAAAACTGTTCGATGCTGCCCAATAAACCGATATTGCTCGTCCAATCTTGGATACCTGATTTCCTATACCATCAATACGCTAAACATAGAAACCAGCTGATGACACTGACGCTGCCAGCTGATGTCTTAAAATAGAAACCCAGATATTCTAAAGTCACCCTCGTATTTCAGAAAATGAATATCAATACAAATAACCAGGACAAAAACTTCAAGATCGGCTCTAGTAAAAAAATCCCTCTGTCCAATAAGTTGACGATTAAATGAACCCCTGGTGAAGATGAGCTTTCGAAGGAGTATTTTTTGCGTACTCAAGAATGGAAGGAGTCTTCGGCACTCAATACGGGCGTATTTTGAAGCACAATCTTCTATTAGGAACAACCGTAAGACCGATAAACCGATAGTCCTTTCCTACTTCTCGTTTCCTGTTCGTCTTCTCCTTCATTTTCCAATTGACACACAAGCAGAAATGAAGGTCAAGGAATATAGGAAAATCGGACATAACCAGGAATAGATTTTCCAGCCAATGAAAATCGAAATGTCGATAAAGAGATGCAGAACGTTAAAGCCGTCAGCTGGTTGAGTTTTTAAAACGCTCCTTTCTTCGCCCAAAAATTTTCAGAGTAATAGAGTTTTTATGGATTTGCCCGTAGGTCCACGGTTTGGTAAACAATTTATATACAATTTTCGACCCAATCAAATTTACGCTCAGCAAAATATAAACATCCAAATTATTAGGTACGCAGGTCTGAATTTTTTGTGAGTGACAACTGAGTTAAAAATAAAACTTCCTTGAAATTTAATTTCGAAGAGAAATGTCAGAATTAATTCTGCGTTAAAAAAAGTTTTTTCACAATATTTCTGCTCAGATAAATAAGAGCTAAACCTGTCCATGTTGAGTGACTGCATTTGATTGCGTTCTTTCAGGAACATAGTTAAATCATAATCTAAGCATAAAAATGTACAATAAGCATGGGGAGTGATGAATTGACATTGTTTTTTGTACAGAATGATGTTGCTGAACATGAAGTGAACGATGTAAAAAATATTTGTATGTCAATGGTCCTACGTTAAATTTCTCCATTACCTCGTGAGAATTTCCATGCTCAATACAACAGAAAATGAAAACACAACGAAAGTGGTATTTCGAAACATTTTTCAAGTTGCACGCTGTACAGAATGAAGTTTTTTCTTCAAGTTTTCTTCACAGCGCATTGAAAAAAATGAATAAAAAGTTGAAGTGTCAAGAAGTGGTGCGGAAGTGGCCAAGTGAAAACGTGATTCAAGTATCAATCATTCCCCATGATGTTATTTCAGATGCAATGAACTAATGTCCCATCGTAAGCTGTTACGCACAGCTCTATGTGAGGGAGCGGGGAAGAGGAAGGCACAATTTGAAGTGCTGCAGCGTAAGCAGGTTAGGCTTAACAAGAGCACAATTACTGGCACCAGAGACCAGCACCTCCACTTGCTGCTCGTGCATCCCATTTGTGGAGTCGAGGGTCGCAATAAGCGCCAGGACCGTCAAACGAAGCTGCTTAGTGTCCCGCCGTCCTCACTGGAGTCCTCAGCCCGTCCGCAGCCACCGCCGCGAACAGCATTAAAAGCATAACTGGCGGCGGCATTTGCAACATCATTACCATCATCATCGTAGTTTGATCATAATTGTGATAAAGCTTGTGTATACAGTACCGTTGGCGTCAACGTCGTTTTACGCACACCCACTTTTCTAGGAAATAAAATTTTTTTTTTCTGTGGGAATTTGTGCTCCCACAGGAAAGATGTGAGGTTCCAAGCTGGAGGTGTGGTAGGCCTTCTTAAAAGTTGAAGAGATTAAATGTTTTAGTTTTGTTACAAGTACAGTTTTTCGATGAGCTGCTGCTTTTTTCAACACTTATTACTTCTTTGTTGAACTTCTATCTCGTTTCATATACTTCCCTCAATCTTGCTGTTTTTTTTTGCGCAGGATGTTTGTAGACACCTCCAGCATTGATTCTCCGTACATTTTATTCCATTCTAAACAGTGCATCCCTCCTTTTAGTTTAGTACCACCTTTGTTGTGGTTAAGGAGGCTTAAACCAATTTATAACGTTAAACCTTTGAAAAAAAATTTGAGAACACACGTCCTTTTCAACATCAACGTATATGTTAGCGTAAATAAATTCAGGGTCAACATCATCACTGGTTTCAACATCACCATCATCTGCATCAACATTATCAGGGTTAAAATTATCACTGACAGGAGAAGTTGGTGATTGATAAATCTAACCTTCAAGACCTACTTTTCTACAGCATGCAAATCCAGCAGAAAGTAATTTACTCCAGCTGGAACTCTATACTGTACATGCATTTGAGTTTCCTAGCGTAACAAAACACGAGAACTGACGTAGGATCAGACGGAAGATCAACGCCGTCACACTCATCACATTGCCCAGCCTCGTTATCGCTTCAACATGTCCATGATCACTCCCGCAATTAAGACTACTGCTACAACCAGCGTATGCTACGATCAACATCATTATCTCGGTCAACATCATTACCAAAATAAACGTGATTAACACAATTGATCAAATCAGTCCAATTATCGCAATCACCATGAGTACTGGTTGAGAGGGAAGGAGCATAATGTGTTATTTGTCAAGTATATTGTCATAAAAAATGGAAAACGGAGATCGTTTTGCTTAATAATAAGGAAGTAAGAGGAACCGCTCAACGTATCAGCTTCGAAAAAAGTATGTTCTTTGGTCAGCATTTGCAAGGCTCTTTTTCGAAACCAATTACTAACGAATTTAACATTCCGTATGTAATAATTGAAATGTCAAAAGGGAGTCAAGCTCTTATCTTTTCCAAAAAAAAGCGAACATTAACATTAGTGTATTATCCGAAATACTGGACATTATTGTCCAATTATCACACATCTGTGTACTTAATTATGCAGTTCACAACAGACCAGGTACGATAAATGCAGACTCAGTTTTAGACCAGAAACAATTTTGACAGCAGTTAGCGGCGCTGATAAGCATCATTTTGCACAAAATGGCACTTCTGAAAATTTTCAGCGTCCTGACATGAGCTCCGTGACGCCAGACTGGAGACAAACATGACTGCGCAGAGACACACGTAAGTCCCACATTTCAACTACGTTGCCAATAGAACGGAAACCACCTAACAAACCAATGAAATTAAATGTCCCCTAAATAATCAGGAACGAAATGTCAGCGACAAACACTCGAAGCTTTTAGGAGTTTTCTCGGGCTGGCGATTTTAATTAACTAGAAATAGGAGTTATTATTTTCTGTCGTGCCGACGGACGAGGCAAAGCGAGGGCGCAAGAGATGTTAATTGATATTCGAGACAGGAGACATCGAGACAACTACCTCGCGCGCCAGCCGAAGTCCAGGACTCTCGCTGAAACTAGTGGGGAAAATTCAATTTTACTACGATCGTCAACAGAAAGAGTTTGAGTACTTCTTCTATAATCTAATCTATCTTTTTGAAAACATATGTTTTTAGACCAATCGTGGCACTAGACGCATAAAAGTGCGGAAGAAAAATTACCGATCGTCTAATCAAAAGCGGATGTCATACCAGAACTAAAATACAGTATTTTTGTGATTTGTATTGATAAATTGCATCCGCTGATGCTGAAGTGAAAGGTCATACCGCGATATTCAAGTAGGACCATGAATTCGCAAGTGTAATGTTGCCGAACTAAGGAATATTTTCTACGATAAATGATTCTACTTTAAACTTTAACGGGGTCGTCGCAATATACTCGTCCCCATATAGAGAGTACCTTTGATGCCAACGTAACTCAATTTCACCTCTACCTGAACTTCAGCGCGCATGCTTCTTTGCATTCAACAAAAGACACACCGCACAAAAGTTGTTCCAACTGATTTAGCAGTGAATTCTCAACACAACCAAAGATCAGCGGGGCCCCGACCAAAGCGATCCTGATCACGGCCCAGCCAGCGGAGGCCATAAAGCAATATTATCATAACTGTGCGATAAATTTCGCAGATGCCTTATAAATATGGCGACCCCAACTCTGCAGAAGAGTCAAATACTTTACAAAGCCTTAAGCCGAGCCATTATCCTTTCTTTTTTATCTTACGGTCGTCGATCGCATCACGCGCCTCGTGCACCCACCACGCGACACTGAATTTTTTTCGGAGATTTTTAGAGAGAAGATCTTAGAGCTTTCTCTGGTAGTCAGTCAAATACATTTGAGCACTGCGGGATGCGGTGCACGCTTTTTTGTATTCTATAAAATATGAGTTTACTCCTCTTAATAAATTTTACCCTCACTCTAGGAAAACGATTTAGTAGCAGATGAAGCTTCACAGACTGAATGGGGTGCCCTTTGGTTAGTTGGTTTAGATTTTGAAACAAATTCAGCGTAGAAAATTTAACACCAGTGAGAGAGAATCAAATCATACAGAATTACGATGAAAAAGAGTTTAGAAATTACATTTCTTAATTGTTCTCCACTGCTGTATCTAATAGGATTCCAAACGTTGAGTTTTAAAAACATTCTGTTTTAACAGCAAAACGTTCGGTTTGAACTTTGACGTTGAAATTTAACTCGAAAAATGGGTGTTATGGACTGCACTATTTTCGGCAGTAATTTGATCTATGGAACTGTTGTGAATGTTTCCACCTGATAAGTAGCAACAAAATTTCATTGAAATGTTTCTAGCATAGAAACTTCCGAGGCGGAATAAAAACTGAATTTTTTCGTATCGTCCTCATTTTCACACTCATAGTTGTCCAGAAGTATTGGTGAAAACATTTGAATAAGCATGAAAATAAAAACATGGTAACTTCTGCTATTTCATAAGGTACATTCTTTCCCACAAAAGGAAGTTCTGTTGGAAATTATTAAAGTACGTATTTTCTTTAGCAAAATTTCCGGAGCAGAATTTGGAGTGTAAGTAAATGATATCATACTTGCACAATTGAAATTAAAAATACCAAGAATGAAATTTAGAGCAAGAAAAAATTTGAATATCATTACCAGTTTCCGTTGAGAAAAATAGAAAAGATACACGTTCATTCACATGATTCTCCAACCAAATTACGTCAGAAATAAAAAATGTCATACTCACCATAAGCATCAATGGAAGCTACTAAAACGCTAGAAGGTACTTCTCTACTCGTAAGTCTTAGAAGTATTTTGAAGTCACTGCAGCATGCACATTATGAAGTGCATAATACACTTCCTACAATTATGTAATTCCGTGCGTTGCGTACCTTGGTATGTGTGAATGATGAGACATATCGTACACACTCAAAAAATAGAGCAATTATTTGGTATTTTATTACAAGCTTTTATGCATTTACACTTACGCACTTGACAACGCAACGCCCGGATTTACAAATGATTACATCGTTCATGCTTCGAGTTTTGCAGCTCGGTATTGAACATGAGCTGGATGCGATTGTGTCATTCGAGAAACGAGGAAATAAACAGCACACCAAATTCTGAAAAGGATTTTTCAGTTCAATAAAAAATTTCTCACAAAAATCACAAGTACTGCAATACAGTGCAAAACTTTTGTCCTAGAAATTCTCATCAAAAAGTGGTGTATTTTGACGTCATTTCAAAATTTGTGATGTGCGATCGAGTTTAAATTTGGAAGCATGCAGCTTTAGTCGGATGTGATGCAGTGGGCTGCTTTATTCCCCCTTGCAATGCAAGATAAAGAGTCTAGGACTAGGAGGTGCAAGGCTCAAGTCGCAAAAATTAGGCAAATCAACTTAAACGCGTCAACTCGATGAGCGCAGTAATAGTTGATCGCGTTACATTCAGCGCTCTCAATCTCCTTGAACTTCAAATAAAAAATAATCTTTGATTAATCTGCAAAGAAATAACGTAAACAAATAGAAACACAATGTAAACGATCGATGTACAACAACCTTAAAAACGTTCAAAATTAATTTGAAACCTAGAAAAGCGTAAAAATAATGCATTATCTTAAAAAAATTATTAAAAAAAAACATAAGGTCTGCTATTTCGTCATACAAATTTTTTTTCAACAAAAATTGAAGCGATGGGCAGGTCGTTAGAAACTTTACTATGGTAACATGACTGAAAACATTCACGAACATGATTTTGGAAAGGAATGCAGGTGCTGAAATCAACACACATCAGGAATGAATGGATTTAAGAAAAGAAAAAGGTGGTAGTTAATATGGACAACAGTGAAGCAGCAGTCAAAACTTCCGAAACACCGCCCACTTTTTTTTAAATTTTGCACTCGCATTTCGTATTAAATTTTTTTAAGTACATTCAAGATAACGTACATTCAAGATAACGTACATTCAAGAAGAAGTTAAGTTCAATACTTTGCTCATTTTGATTGAGAAAAACTTTTTACTGTAGTGAGGCCATGAAAATTTAATCTCACTGATTTACCAAATTTCTCACTAGTACGGGATACTTCAAAACAAAGTTCGCTTGCACGTTTACAATGCTTGGAGAAGTCGCGTATTAATTCAGTTCGTTTACATTCAGCTCACTATTTGTTTACAATGATTTCTTCGTAGCTGTGTCGCTTTGGCGGACGCCAGCATCAGAACAAGATCTTTTATCGTCACGTGAAGGACAATTATGAGTTTTCTTGTACTTGTTTTAGGCGGCGTCGGTGGTTCTGAGAAGCATTGTTGCTGCTGCTGCTGCTGCTGCTGAGCAAGCTGAGGGTGCTGGGTTTGGGGCAGGCAGTATTGGTCGAACTCGGATGGGCTGCACGTACCTGAAACACAAAAAAAAATTATTTGGTAAGCTAAAGGTATCCGGAGAGCAAGAAAATCTATTGAAGTCGATATAAATTCGCAAACGCGAGAAATTTAATTTTTATATCGTGTAAGATCCTCGAAGTTAAACGAGTACCTTTTGAAATTTTCCCAAAAAATTTCAAGTCCATTAACTCTCTCAATGTCACGATAAAAATTTTCACCTAAAATTAGTCATCAATAACAAACTTGCCTACATTTTCACCCCTTCAAAAACAAATTGAAAGTACAGATTCATTTAATCGTAACGTAACATGCCGCACAATGCAGAGAAAATTCTAATAAACGCAGAGTTGTAATCAGAAATACGAGCAAAACTGTGGAAGCATCACATCAAAATAATTGATAACTTTTCCATCAGTAACAGTTCGCTAGGAAAGAGAAAACAGACGATGCATGCAGGTAGCAGTATGATTAGCGGAAGAATATATTAATTAAAGCACATGCAATTTAGGGCAGAACCAGAGAAGAAGGTAAAGTGAATTCAAAGATTCTACGGGGAATGGCACCCTCGGGCATGTTAAAAGTTGCATGCTCATTGCAAACCAACGCACTCAGCGCGTAGACTTGTTACGCTCAAATGTTACCTAGCTCTCACAAATTCATTTACTTGAATAAATATTGAAAAGAACTTTTAACAATTCTACAAAATTTTATTACATAAATTCGCACCGTACGTAGTCCATAACAATCATTTTACCAGCACGAATAATAAATTCAATGCCTCATTTATTAACTGGAACGATATTTTCTCCATAACGCACAGCATGGCAACGAGTATATCTAAATGGGCATATATGCTAAGTTGTAAACATAGTTTGCGTTGACAGCTGATAATATCTGATAAAATTAAATTACTTTTTTTGACGCAAGGTAAAATGAAAAGACCCTGTCTAACACTAAGCGGAAGTTATGTTTTCATTTGACTCCTGCCGTCATTCCAATATCGTTGGGTGCGTTGAGAAACAACTTCCTCACGTAGTAAGCGAAATTATCTCGGGCGGGAGGGGTTTTGATAAGTCTCTCTTTTCGGAGTAGACTTTTATCATGTAGCAATTGTCACATCAAGCGCAAAATACAAGCGTGTGTCATCGTGAACTTTCCTGACTGTTTTGTTGATTTTCTCCCACACAGATCCCAGTTTGAGGAATGAGCTTCTTCAAAAATGAATTTTTAAGGAAAACGTTCTGATTGAATTTTAAGGGAACTCCTGATTATGTACCTGTGATCATTTTACCAGTTTATCATAAATAAAACTGCATTGTGCTTCGATGAATGCACTTTAACAATTGAATGACGATTTACTCGTAACGTTTAAAAGAAATTTGAGCATTTAGCTCTTTAGTACAGACCAAATAAATCCAATCTTCAAACAAACCACTTTGTAGAGAATCATGTGCGCATAAAATTTCCTCCTATCTACACAGAATATCGATTGACAATCATTTAACGACGTCTTAAAGTAAATTAAGTTCAAGCAAGCATGAGGTGACCTCAAACTTCCTGATCAATCAATATCGAATTAGTGTTTTATTTCGATCGTCTTCTGGCTGGCAGGCTTCACAAGACTCGAGCATTTCCTAGGAGGCGTGAAATATATGCATTCAGTGGCGTGGAAGTGTCGTGTCGGAGAGGAAGATGCATGCTCAACGGGAGCGGCCCAGGGGCGCAAAGCCGCACTGAACTGTTTGCCGCCTAGTTAGGGGGACTCCCTAAACCAAACACGGGGAAAAACCTCAGACTCAACTTAAGGCAAAAAGTCGCCAGTTGATTGAGCCGAGAAAAGAAGGTACAGAGGAAGCTGGTAGCATTGTACGAGTAGAAGACTTGGCTCAGGGATTTACTGAAGAATACGGTGTGTTTATATCTTATGGATTCAGTAAAAAGTTTAAATCAATGGAATTTTTTAATGTTCATTAATATTTCATAGAAAAGTGAATTTGTGATGCTGTCTCGACTCAAACTGAGAAATAGAATACGACGACGTAAAATTTCACGCGTAAATCCAAGGATATTATTACACTTGCATTGTGTTATACAGCATGTGTTGAATTATATGCCTCAAATTACTTGGTTTGAATTCAAAACATCATTCTATATCAGAGATCCCTTATAAGCAAAAATTTTACTATGGGGGACGGATTCCTCATCAATGGAGATGTTAGTGATTTTTCCAAGGATAACTTTGATGCTGAAACTGAAAATTTTTGTTCACGCGAGCGAATAAGTTTCTGTGTTAGACAAATTAGTTCAAGCTTCCCTAACCACACAAAATGTGTTCCCGATAAAGGAAAGAGGAAGGCACCGTTTAGTAGGCAATGAAAGAAACTGGGAATCTTAAGACACAAGTATGTTCTCACGCCGAATTTTTTGCACTTAAAAACAGCAAAACTGAGAAACGTTAATTGGAACAAGGTAAAAGTTGAACTAGGAAGTTCGTAACAAGTGTCAAAAAGAAACAGCAGTGAACAGAAAAAGATGGTCCGTACTAAAACAAAAAAATCTATTCTATTCAAACAAAAGGAAGGCCTACCAAACTTTCCGCTGAAATCTCACATTTTTCCTCCAACTCATTAAGTTTCGGTATTTTATTTCGGCTAGTAACGGCGAACTTAGACTTCCTAGTAATTTTGCATAAGCTAACTAGGATAACAAAACTAACAAGTAAAAAGAATGACAGTGTAACAGAATTGTTACCATTGATATTTGCTAGAGCGTTTGTAGAAGAATATCGTTTCTTTCATTAGACACGTGGAGCAGCGAGGCTTGGAGCCGCAGGCAAACCGTGGCGGTGGCAGCTTTCAAAGAAAATCAAAGACAAGAATTAACTCTGAAGCTTAGCCGATCGAATAACGAAATACACGCAGATGAAAGCATTACGGGATGATGTATTAAAATAAACAGCAAATGTTGAGGCTTTTGTTGAAATAACTGAATACGTCTGCTATAGTTGAAACTTACAGCCACATTTTCTTTGCAAAAAAAATCCAATAATTAATAAATTTATTGTTCAATCAAAATATTTAAAATTGTCTACTCGTGGCAAATTTCTTCTCGATTTCCTACAATGATGTCATAAAGTTAACTCTACAAATTCATTTTTGTTTCGCTTCTAGAACACTTTCACATCCAAGGAGAAATAATTTGTTTGCATTGCAATGCTAAACATCAGAAGGCCCGTTTTCTCAAAGACACCCTTAGTAAATGACTTTGCCGAAGAAATTGGTGAAAGCACATGTTCTCTAGTGCGCGAACAATCTTTTTCTCGTTTGTTTCGAATACCGAGGACTCTAACGAAACTATTACTTCACATCCTTACGTATTATAGTAATGGAATTCTCATGGCCTACCATGATTTAAAGTTTAAGTAACACTTCTCATAAATGCATAAATGTGCATTTATGGTTCTCCTAATTTTTACGAACATCATCAGCATTGAAACAGCGCGTAATGTGTTGGACATTCCTCCTGTTGCACCCTACGTAATATAGACGCATGGCGAAGTTGCCATGATTTTTTATGCAAGTCAGACAAAAATAGCAGGCGACTTTTAAGCTGTGATTGAAGTACATATTCCACTATTATAAAGCATTTGATTTGGTCATTCTTGTGATACTTCTATGTATATTAACTTTAGTATGGGAAAAGGGAAAATCTACGAGGAAAAGAATAAGCCGAAAAGTGTTTCGAGCACAGATAATACACATTCAGCTCTCGAAATCAGCTCTGTCAGCTCTCGAAATCGCACCCCGATAATCATGCGAATACATGTTTTTTTTTAAGTTAAGAGTTAGAAAAGCTGAAGCAGTGTAGGAGACACAGAAATGCTTCACACCTATGTGAGCATATGTGAGTTTCAAATTTTAGATTCAAATGAGTTTTCTCTTTTCGAATATTTCAGGGGCATTCAGCGTTGATAGTTTCCACTTCAAAGTTGTGATTCTCAATTATTTATTGATAATAATTCACAATTATTTGTTGACTCGAAAGTATACGAATGTCATTGTGCTGCTTCACCACATGTAGGTGAGCATTGATAATGTAGAAATTTAGTGAAGCATTTCGTTCATGTCGAAAGTAAATTGCGCATGAGTGAATTTAAGTTATTCAGTAGTTGCTACCAGTACGGCAATGGTCCAATCAAAATTCACCTGGGATTTTACCGCCGCATAGGCTCGAGCGAACTTTCCTCATTTTAGATTCTTATGACAAACATTATGGTCTTGTACTAGTAATTGCTCTAAACGTTTTGCGAACGAAAGGTTTTAAGTTGCATAACTAATGATTTAAAGGCGTCATTTCATTAATTTTTCTTCCTGAGAAAACTTGAAAATTTACAAAGATAGAATTCAATGAACTCAATGCGAGAAAATTACTGTAAATTTCAATAGAAGTCAAACTGCGCTGATTTGCTATCATTGTTTGTTTCAAGCTGAAAAACTCAAAAGATTCTTCACACGTCATAATGTTGAGTACATGAGATCTGAAATTTTGTGACAAACGCTTGTCTAAGAACTAGAGAACACATGCTAATAAAATAAATAGGATTATCACATGTCCAGCAAGATCACTATTTCAGCAGATTAATGAAAGCAAAGCATTGCTGATATTGTTTACGTGTTTAAACACTAACAAAGTTTGTGTCGGCGGATATCATTCGGGCGCGGATCTTATATTTTGGCTTCCAAATTGAGTAATTGATGACTGTGAATGGGATGGGATGGTTTTTGTTCCTTTATTCGTGCTCAGGTGCTTGAGTTTGTTTATTACGTTTCTTTCCCTCTTACTCTGGTGCCTGTGATTGTTTAGCCTCTGATGGAATGGGAATTCGTTACCAAGCAAATAATGTATTTGCCACACGGCCCACTTCAGCTGCAAAGTTCTATTTTTATTTATTGAAATTGAATGAAGCTGAGCAATATGAACAGTCAACTGAATACCTGAGCAAACATGTACTGAATAACTCTAGATCATTTAAGTTTCGGGCTCTGAGTACGAGCGGTAAAATGTGAACAATTCAAGTTACAAGCTTCAACTGCCATCGTTCATGCTTGGATTTTTACTAGTTAAATTGAATAGGATTTTTCTCAGGTGAAATGTACCTGAGTTTGAGCTTAAGCATCCCAATAAAATTGAATAGCTTTTTCACTGCTTCAAAAAATAAAAATTTCTGAGACTTCTTTTGTCTCAGAGAAACTTTGCTCTGGAATTGATGTTTGGGGAAAGACCACATTTTCTTCTTAAAAGTGATAACACATTTTATATAGTTGGTCGCTATAGATCTCCATTTACGCTCCAATTACCTTTTGAACAGAGCACCTAATTAATGAATAAAATTTAACAATCGAAAAATGATTTTTCATGTTATGATTGATGTGATCTTAGTTGCATAATACGTTCAAGCTTGATAGGTCAAAATTTTGCATGCCAAATTCAAAACATTATGTGCTAGCTCAAAACCTATCCACAAACTTAAAACTGTACATTTTTTGGAATTTGGATCATTCGTTCAAAATTTTTACATAGAACTTCCATAACACGCGTGTGAGGCATGAATAGTGATTTAAAAACTGCTGATGTCAACTTTTCAAACGAGCTCAACTTAATGACAATAAATCTTCAAAAGAATTCCACTAATTGCTCTCGCATTGATCTCTAAAATCAAATTTCTGTTAGGTACCCATCATTAAAGTAAGTGTGCTCATCTCCTAGCTTTCACGTTCGAATTTAGAACAACTGTGAAAATGACGTTCGATGAAAGCAACGCAACGAAGCTAACAGAAAACAAAAAATTACAGGCCCTGCAGTTAAAACACGAAGAAATTTCAAAGGCCTAGAGCCCCATGGGGCACACAAAGCATTACGGGGAACACTTCCCCTCGGTACGCACAAGGGGCGGTCTGTGGGAGGCGCTTGCAAGGATCGAAGCCCCAGGATTTGGGGCTCATGGATCGACGCATGCGCAGGAACGTAGGGGCGGTACAATAATTGAGGTGCGCAACTTTAGGAAACCCGGGTGCGGTTATACCGACCTGCGCAGCACTGGCCTCGAGCCGCAGTTCTGAACAGTTCTTGTCGTGGCAACGGTACAACTGGCTGTGATGACGAAGTTATTTATTTACAGCCTACAGTACGTACCGTAGCCTAGCCAATTTGTGGACTTGTGCAGACAGTTGCACCCATACGACAGCGTAAGATTAAATTGCTCAGGACTCTGGCTCGCGCTACCCATGATTGCATGAAAGTAGCACTCACCCGGATGGGGGTCGTGATGCATGTAAGAAACTCCAATGCTATTGACAAAATTTCCAGATTTACTTCCAAAAACTTCCTTAAAGTAGTTCATTATCAGAAATTCCTTTAACAAACTCATTAACATGTTTCTTTTTGAATTCTGTCATTGGTATTTTTAAGGATCATGTGTTTTCTTGATATCTACTAATTAGATTTCATGCCTAACGAAATAGTCTAAAGCCGAGGTCATGTTTCTACACGCAAAATTTACTAGAATACGTAAGCGCTCGCCTGATAAAGAGTGAAATAATTTGGCGTTTGGTTGTTCAAACATTTGATGAATACAATATAAACATTTGGATATTGTGTGAGCGAAAGGAAAAAATCATGAAACGGACATATAAAAAAGAGCACTGTTCATCTCACATAATTGAAAGAAATTAAATTTAGCTTCAAACAACGGAACACATTAAATATATGGACAGGAAACATGCATACAAACATTAGCGTGCATAAGTGCCGTATCTTAACAATACGCATGCGCAAGAAATAATTACCTCCTGCAGGAGGTCAAAATTTCATGCTCACTAGGGTTAAAAAATAACGAGCACAATTATAAAAAGAACCATCGGTAAGTAGTTAACAACCATCACATTAGACGTGGCATGATAAGATCATAATATTAGCAACGTTTAAAACAGACGTGACGGGCGCGAGGGTTGAGCAGGTTCATGCCTTGAGGGCATGAGAACAGCGCCACTAGTAGCATGAGCTTCAGAGGAGCATGCCATCAACGCGCATGCCACAACATGTCGTCCCAAGAGATGCCAGCGATCGCACAAGAGGAAGAATGCAACTCTTGTGTGTCTTTTCGCTGCACCTCTCACAAACATTATTGACTTGCTATAGATTTCTGATATGGTCTTTGGTCTCGGCTAGAAAGTAACGCTTTCTGTATTATTTATGAGCCTCTGATCTGAGAAGGGCATCCAGCGGCGGGTCCAAAGCCCGGGACGCTGGACCAACTAGGGACGGGATGAGGGTGAGGACACTACACGGGCAGGATGAACATAAACCAACAAAAAATATGAAAAATAAGATCATTGATCACCATCAATGATCAATAACTAGAAAAACTACGAAATCTTGAAATCGCTGGATTTAAAAAGTTATCTTCGGTTAAAACTTCATAATGGGAACAAGTAATTTCTTCAAGAAACTCACGTTAAAATAAATGAGCTCTCTATAATCCTCGTGGGCAATCAACGCCGTAATAATCGATTAGATCGATAGCCCTTTTGAGGACGATCATATAAACGAGAAACCTCGAAAAAAAAAAAATTGCACTCCCAAAAAAAAAAATAAATAAACAAACAGAAGAATCGGATAGGTAGACAACAGGACGAGCGCTTAAACCCAGATTGCCAGTGTTGTTTGTGTTGTTTCGTGTTGGTCTATCGAGTGGCCCATTGAGATGACCACGGTCAGTTGTTTCAAAGCAACGCGATGCTCTGAACACAGCTAACCGCAGTGTACCCGAGGGCATAGTATTGAGTCTTTGTTACCATACAGAAGTGTGTGGTGCGGCAATGACTGGGCAGCCCAATGTTGGCGGAAGGACATTGAAGGAAACATTTGTATACCTTGACCTAAACGCAGTCATTCGCAGATGAAATACATTTAAACTGGAAAGGTCAATCAGGGCTTGAATCCATGCAGAGCAACTGTACACTCGCAGACACGGTTCAAGAAGCAATGCGAGTGGCATTAGCTCTCGTTATGCTGTATTACACCGATTAACTCATACACATTAAGAAGGCCCAGCAAGGTTTGGTGGGCAGGGGATGCTGCAAGACTTCAATTCGGCATGGATCAGTAGAGGTAGCAGTAGAATTAGTTATTGACTCACTATCTATTGTAGGGCGAGAAGAGTGGAGTAGAACTAGGCTGAACAAAGTGATGGTGATGGCTTGAAGCGGAACCTAGATAGCTGGTCCCGTAGTGGGGGGAGTTCTGTGCCGAGCCCGTTGCCATACAGTGGCCTTGGTTTAGACCACCCGGAGGAGCATGGTGGGGATGCGCCCCAGGGTACGGGGAGTAGCTGGAGGCATAGGCCGCCGCCGGGTGGTGGGGTGGCTGGTGGTAGTGGAGGTGGTGGTGGTGGGACAGGTGGCGGTGGTGGTGATGGGGAAGATGAGACCGAGGACTGCTGCTGCTGCTACTATGATGGGAAGAGGAAGTTAGGGAAGGAGAAGGTCGCTTGCTGTTACTGGAAGACAAAGTTGAGGATGACAAGGAAGTGGGTATGGAAGAGGACGAGGAAGGTCGTTTACCGCTCTCGACCCTTGAGTTTCGGCCCTGGCAGTCTGCAAGGAGAACAAGAGCGAAGAATTTATCCTCCACCGAAGTACTATGAGGACCACCAATCGTGGATGCCCCAGCTTCACAGGCCATCCACCATTACAGAACATTGCGATACATTTTCATTAGCGGTCATCTACAGAAATATCAAACAAGTGGAGTTATGTACGTATATAAGAAGCTTCTATCCAAATTTTTCATGCATACGGATCGATGATCTTGTAGTCATGATTAAGGCGCTAAATTTGAACGTTGCATTTCCATCCTGGAGCATCTTTTGCTTCTGAAAGAAAACACTTCGTCACAGGAACATGTGAAGTGAAAGAGTCTAGAGGCCAACAGTAGACACGTGCTCTCGTCGTGAAGATTTGCGAAGAAGTAACGACCGCCGCGATGCAAGCCTCCGCAACGACCGGTGAGTCGAGGGAAAAATCGTTGAGGTCCCAGAGGTGAGCTAACGTGAGTGGAGGAGAGCCAGAGGGAATTATTCTCCCAGAGTCACATTGATCCAAGCCCGGAGAGAGAGCATCCTCTCGCTCAACCCAGCCATCGATTGCTTCATCTATTCTGCACTTTACGGATCCAAAGTGTAAACCATCTCCGTCAGCCAAGGCAAAATTTAAAGCAGTCGTTCGGGAAAGCGATAACAAAGTTTATGCCACTGACAACGAAGCGCGATGATGCGAAATGCGCTTCTCTTGACCTATCATCGGCCCGAACCGCCTCTTATCGCCGACGTTAAATCAAGAGTCCCTTGAACATTCTTCGGCTCGGTGAATCCAATTGTCGATCCGTGATGGCTTCATAATGTAGATGCTGTGGACCAAACATGTCGACCATTATTGGAAATCAAAGCACATTTTATGGATCTCGTCACCTTTGGTTTCACCTCATGAAGTGTAATAAGGAGGTAGCGTGCGCGCCGGCACTTATACCATAGCCAATTAATGGAGTTGCCACAGGCGTATGTCATGTTCACAACGGATTTTGTATTCCGCTCGTATGACAGATACGCGTCACGCCAGAAGCAAGCAAAGAAGTTTACACAAAAAGTGTGACACGCTATTTGTCTGGAGGTAAAATCCATCCCCAGTAATTTCAACTCTACCTGAAAATTATCCACTCTTATTTCCATTGAAGACGATGATCTAGCCTTTCAAACACGTCTTACAGAAAACTGGCGGAGAAAGAGAAGAAGAAAGACGAGGTGAAGTTCAGCACTTGCAGATGCGTTGAAATCACGTGGGATAGCAGCCATCTTGCAACCGGGAGCAGCGGCACACAGGTGATTACGGCTTCATTTATGGAATCCAGCTTACAGTAGTTGGCCAAGACTCGTTAGTCGGATATAGAAGTGAAACCGACAATATTCCAAAGTACATACATCGCTACTTTTGTTTTGCAAGGGGACAAGTAACGGTGCATATCATACCACGGAAACTTCGCCTTATTTCAGGAAAGTATTTCTCATCGATTGGAGAGCTGTTAGTTGAGAGGTGCACTGAAGAGAGTAGGCAGGAGGGATGGAGGGAGCAGGCAGTCCTCCCTCCCCTCAGGGCACCGAGCTGGATGCGAGGGCACACAGATTCCCGGATTCTGAGACTTCAGCCTCCGAGTCCGCGCATTCCGGCGCCAGACGCGGACGCGGAAGCACAGGCTGTTTGAGGGGTCCCTCCCTCTCAAAAATACGGAATATGAAGACGCGTTGCGGCCCATCACAACTTGCAAAATCACACTGATCTTTTTTCTTACACTCTACATTTTTGTGCCTACTGATTATTTCAATCAAACGCTCGTTAACTACAGGCCTGACTTCAATACAAATAGATGAGTTCTTCCAAAAATAATGGAACTACCAGAAGACTCGCTCGAGGTCAAAATAAAGCGTGCCACTAAGGGTTACAAGAGCTTTTTTACATTGTAGGAGCTGTAAAGTTACGCTTACCTACATGAATACAGACTTAAATCGCTGCAAACGCGGTCCGCATTTTGCTTGAAGTATTTATGTAGACTTCACAACACCTTCAACACATTCCATTTCAGCATTCGTTTGCAAAAGCATTTATTTTACCTGATTACAGGAATAAGAACGTTTTTATGATAAACTTTTATTTCGATCCTAATGGAAACATAAACAAATTTTGTAATAAACAATTAACTTTGTTAGCAGGTAAATACAAACGTGATAAACCGGGCAGTATCATTTACAATTAGTAGAATCCTTTTAATGACTAAGCCCTTCTGTTTTTCTTTATCTAATCACACTGTTGACAAAAGTGCTCGGTAATTGAAAGTAGTAAATAAGTAAAATTCTAGAAGCAAAATTCCTAAATAATTGAGAATTAAACTAAATTAAATTTAGGGACCTGCCTCTGCAATCTTTATAACAACCACCTACGAACACATTCTGCAGTACATGAACTTATTTATGGCAAATGCAGTTGGGTTGGGCATCGGTGTCACTCTTTTCAACGATCAGACACCATTCATGACTATGAATATCTTGGCACAAAACAATTTGTACAAGGAAATTCGTGAATATCTTGTAACTCTTTACTCCAGTGTGAATGTTAGTAGGTCAACTGCTCAAAACTAGCCCAATTTTGATTTCGTAAGTGGCAAATAATGTCAAGGAATATAATATTTGGGCCTTTTACGATTATTTGTGTGAGAAATGTGAGGTATGAGCAAATAAACTTTTAATTCATTGAGCCTAAACTCACCACTCCCAAAAACTGGGTCGCTCCAAAATGAACAGATTCTCGAACTGTAAAGTTTACACTACGCTGCGTCACAATACTCCACTACCTGTGCCTATAACTGTCCCATAAATATTTGGGAATTTCCTTGAAAAAATTTAATAAGATATCAATTACATTTTGGAAATCGACACTGCGACACATAAACTTCCCAAAACATGAAAATAGACACAAAAAGAGAAAAATACGACGGCTTATTTTACGTGGAACAAATAGTTTAGCCTAAGCCTAATTAGATTATGGCAAACTTCCAGGAAAATTTTCTTCAGATAATCATACGACCATAGGGACAAGAGTACTTTTCAACGAAATTTGTTATCTAAAATTAATGACCCCTAACAAGAGAGACAGTAGAATTTTCACAACATTAAGATGAAAGTGAGTTGTCAGTCAGGGTTTCTTTAGACTTACTTTTAATGAATAGCACAACAATCTTTAATACTGAAACGTACTCTTTAAAATGTCTAACTCTAAAAATGTGAGAAATCTTAAAAAAAATCATAGCCACAGTTGAAGGGAAACCGTAACGCCGTGAACTATTAATTTGAAGCCTGGATATTTTAAACATCCACATCTTACCCATTTGACTCTTAAGCCGGATATGAAATCCTGTTCTCAATTGCACATTACATTCGAGTTAAAAATTAGGTTAGCGGTCAAAATTTACGCACTTGTATAAAAACTACTAATAAATAAACTACTAAAAACTAATAAAAACTACTAATACATATTTCTAGGAGACCCAAGAGACAACTTTGCTATCGTTCTATTCGATCAAACGAGTCTCTGAGAATTGAAATTGTATGAGACGCTACAAAATGGAGACAAAATTTAGTTCGATATATTGTACACTATATATTCGATATATACTCCACTTGATAAAAATAATTAAATTTATTTCTAAATAGTTACACCTATTAAGCTCTTCAATGACACCAATTCGGAGACGCAATCCACATTCTTGAGGACGCAATCCACATTCTTGAGGACGCAATCCACATTCTTGAGATCACAATCAATTCTAGTTGAAAAGCATAACGTGTTTATAAACTTAGATGCAATGCAATCCTGTTGCAATCCCAGCGAAGAATTCCAGTTCTGTCAGATTCCAACCAAAAAGGAATTATCCAGTTCGGTGAATTTACAAGGACAGAGGTGAGCTATAATTCTTGTTCGAAGCAAAGCGAAGCGCTGCAATTCGGTGGGTCCACAAGCCGCACTGCAGTCTCAGTTGGCCCCAATTCAGCCAGGCTACAAGGGACCAAAGTGTGGTGCGAGAGCTACAAGCCATGTAGCAGCGAACGAAGGCCAAGGAGGCTAGTCCGGTTTTCCACTTACAGAGTCGGTGCTGTTCCGCTTCGATGGATTTCCAATAATTAAGCAGCCTAGCCAGATCCGGCCCTCAAGATGCTGTGCCCGGCGGGGCGCACGCTTGCCACCACGCAGCGTTGGCTCAGACCAACTCATGCTCGATGGTAACTTCAGCGTTGAAAATATGAGCGTTTCAGTTCATGGATAAGGAGCAATAGAAAAGGTCGTGTTCCACTTGACGCAGAGTTAGATAAAGGATGCGTGTTTTTAGAAAAAGTATTCTGTTTGGTTTGGAGTGGTCATGTTATTTTACGTTCGGTTTGGTGTGGCTACGTATTTTTATGTTCGGTTTGGTGATACGTAATTTTGTGGTTGGTTTGGTGCATTTCTATAGTTTTATGTGAGATTCAGTGTGATTACAAACTAAGTATGTGTCAAAACTAAAACATTTCAAAAATTTATACGGTATTTACGGCTTTCAAGTTTAAGAGAATGGGATTTTGAAAATTGAAATCACCAATTTCAAAAATCCTGCGTGGTTGCAGTGCTAAAAAATTGGACATTTCACCAGAAAGTGTAGTGCACTCAGTTTCTATGCACGAAAGATTTTAGGAAAGCTTGACAATGATGGAAAAAGTAACATCAAAAATCATTATGGAAAAGCACACATTTAACTGTTGGCATTGCTACAAGATTGAAACTTTCATAGATGTGCGCATCATTGGCAAACTCACTGCTGCAACAAATCGTGAACTGATATGTGTCTCCAGCTTTTTCGCAAGCAAAGTTGTACTTATTTCTAAACTCATCATTACGAGTTCCTCAAGTCCCTCTTTAGATAAGGAAATCTCGGCGACAACACTGTCGTAATAAGTGAAAAAACTTTGTAGACATTTTGACACAAGTTTTCGTCCTGTACGTGTTCTGTTACGGGAATCAACCGATTCAATAAAAACAATGAAAAAAGGCGTCAGAGGTTCTAACGTGAAATTAACAGTGAGATTAGGTTATAAGTTAGTTCAAGCCTCCCTAACCACAACGAAAGTGTTTCCAGGAGAGACTGAAGAAAGGTAATCAAGAAACGGAATTTATGCTCAAGTTAGGTCTCCATGTTGTGCGCATAGGAACAACCAGATTGGGAAAAGTTTATGAAATAAGGCAAAAATTGAAGATGAAAGGACTAGGAACTGAAAAAATAGGCAGTTTTTAGGCGAAAATAAGATAGTACGTAACAAAGCAAAAAATAATTATAATTGGAAAAAATCACAGCCAACTTATCCTTAAGGTCGTGACCTCACATCTTCTTCTGAGAGTGGTCATTTCCATAGATACGTTACGTATATCCTCTGAGGGAGAGTTTTACTGCAAAATACGTTTCGTTCTGAAAGACATATCGTTTTATGTTGTATCATTTCACACTTTCATACTGTAAAAGCGTGTTGGCCTCTTAGGAAAACATCATCTTAGGAAACATTCTGTTTTAAACAGAAAACATCAAAGCTCACATACAAAACTACTTCTGTGAAACCTACAGCTCACACACACTGAGGGGCCAGCAACCGTAAGACTTGGCCAGAAAACTCCGGTCAGAATATCGTAGGAGGTATTCTGCTTCAAATTTGCATGCCGGAACCATTCCCTCGCGGTTCATCCATCAGTAAAACTGAAGCCTGCACAACAGAGCTCTGATTGAAACAGAAGGAGAGTCTCCTGCGCGTGAAACAGCTGAGCTTGGAACCACGTTCGGGGAACTCGACATGTACGCTCGAAATGGTATACTTGGGAAGAAAAGGACAGTTTTCCCCATGGGCTAAACTGTGTATGCAACTGTGCTCTTAATGAAATATTATCAGCTCATTATAGTTGATTACAATACATACTCTCTAGTATCCACTGAAGTCAAATGCTTGCGCATACCAGTGATTAATCTGTAAATATTGAAAACACTCCGCTCAGAAACATTGTAGAATCTTTTTATACATAATGTAGTGCATATGATACAACGAGTGGAAAGATGTCAGAAAAGATTAAAACTTTTTACTTGGAGACAATCCACAAAGCCCTCCTGCCTAAGTTGCATGGCAGAATGTGAGTCACGCGGACACAACCGCCAATGCGTTCTCGAGAAGGTCTAACTGAAGTTACGACCCTCTGAAGCACAGCGTCATCAGATCTAGTTAATAACCTGCCATTCATGAATTAAGTTTTAAAACGGCTTGAATTCAATGTGCCTAGAACATGATAATTATTACAACTTATTGGCTCAGTTGTTTTTACCATTGTGTAGCTCCGAGAGTCACTTCAAGGTACATGATTCAGTTTCTCTAAACAGTCGATTCATCATGTAAGTTGTCAAGCAAGCTCTACGAATTAATGATGCCGCACATTTCGTCCGCATTGTGAATGATAAGATGTACCAGAAATTATTATTCATGGTTTTCTCTGGAGTTAGGTCATTAACATATCCTCGATTGTAACACTAAATTATGAGGATAGAGTAACTCAACCTAAAGATAACTCATCAAATTGCACGGCACTGAAACCTGATCGGTAAATTACAAATTACGTACAAGTGAAATCCTTTCTAAACCAAGGACAAATGAAATTGAAACTCAATTGAGATTACTGTTGTGTACTCCCGAGAGCTCCCGTGGTCTCTGAAGCTGAGGAGATGGCAGTGACCTTGAAGAGAAAACAGAACCAACTTTGGAAGAAATTGATGGCGTAAGTTGATGCTGGAATGTCAGAAGTTTTAAGAACTATCCAAATATAGAAAGGTAAGACATCGAAGTTAAATATATATTAACACTTTCTTCGAGTTCACCGTGGACCTGAAAGTTCATCATTGAATTTTTCTCCAACAAACAAACAATGGAGGAATGACAAAACATTCCGAAGTGAAAAAAAACATGTGGAAAACTTCGAACGTCACATCCCATAATATGTTCATAAGGAAACGCAATAACGATGATGCAATAATCCAGTGTTTCGCGGACATGGTATACGATGAAACAAACGATATACGCTATTATTTGAGCTTAGAATGAATATTTGAATGTGTTTTTAAGCTTCGTGTTCCTTAATTCACATATGTTCATGGAAACCAATGTTGAGTTAATAAATCTGTTTGAATGTCCAGAAACTGCATTTTTCAACGATCAGAACATTCTCCAGGAAGGTCATCGGCAACATCTTACCTAAAACTCCAGCAACAAATCTTTACGAAACGACGGCGATGAGATGGCGAATAAAACCTGCCAAAGAAAGATCCGTGTAACGTTGAAAAATGCCTAACTTTACGAACATCCGATTCATTGTAACTCATTTTAAGGTACGTTTAAAATTCCCATACTCAAAAGAGGGCTGTTGGAGACAGTGTTCTAAGGTTGCTGCGCCGCGGAGGAGAAGGAAGTTTTCCTTGGCCTGCTCCGAGTGCGCCTCTACAAGGCGGCATTGATCTCCGATACAGCGAGAGAGAAATGCCTCCTGAGCTGCTCCTTGCTAACAGGGAAATGCCTCAAAACCGAGAAATGTCGGACAATGCTTTTCTACCCTGAAAAGACCGTAAGTAAAAATTTCCTGAAATGTTAAGGAAGCTTTTCCAAATATGCACTTCGAGATATGGGTGATGCCTTAAAGCAGCTAGTAATACGAAAATATTCCACAGAAACATGGAAAAAGGTTATCATTAATATAGAAAAAACACACTTCAAACTGAAGAGAAGATGACAAATTCTTCCTTGAAATTTTTCAAAAATGAAGAAAATATTGTTGCGATCTATGGAATGCTTGGGGAAAAAATATGTCTCCGTGGGATTAGACTTCTTTGTTTTTCTGAAACGTTGAATAAATTTGTAAATTACTTCTCAAAAATTATTGGACATCGAGGTAAAGCAGCGCTCCGTGATATCTCGAAGCATTATTAGTCGAAGAATAAATTAGTGAGGCTATAAAGAAAAAATAGTGAGGCGCCGTAGAGAAGACTAGTGAGGAGCCTTAGTGGAAAGTAGTAAGGGACAGTAGAAAAAAGTAGTGAGGTGCCATAGAGGAAAGTAGCAAAGATCTAGAGTGACAAGTGCAGCCTTGAAGACAGAAAAATGATGAATAGATGAGTCGTGAAGTGTTAGATGAGAAAGAATTATATCAGTGAAGAGAAGAGCAGGGCAGCAGGAGAGTGAAGCATCAAAACAAACAGGAGATTAAACAGAAAAGAAAAGAGTGATAGAGTTAATACTAGAAAAACAATAAGGTAGTTTAGAGAAAAGTATCAGAGTAAGGAAAAAAATTGTGAAGGGGAAAAAAGGAGAGCAATGAAGTGAAGGAGAGAAGAGCATTAAATTGAAAGTGAGAAATGCTGTGAAGTGAATGAGAGAAGAGAAGTGAAATGATTGAGAAGAGTAATGAAGTGCAGAAGAGAAGAGTAAAGAAGCGTAGTGCATCAAATAAGATGACAGCGTACCCGCTGCATCGACAGTTCCGTAATTGGTGTGCGCCGCTGCCACCAGCGCCACAGACTATAGACCTCATCTCAAAACCATTCAGAAAAATCCAATACGTTCAATTTTTGACCGGCTTAGAGAAGTCGTAATGAGGAAGCTTTCTCGAAAAAATATACTTTCGACCTTGATGATTTTCTACGAGTTCACGCTTGTCCGAGTTGCGGTAAGGAAGCTATTTCTCGATGTGCTAAAACCGCGTTGTATTGGTGGATACACTCAAACCTGACGAGTTTACGATGTGGTCTGTATCTTTACTCAAGTCCTTTTGTTAGCCTCTGGAAATTAATTTTCAGGGTTTTCGCGCTTCATCATTGTCCCCTAAACGATCACCCACCGTTTGTACGACTAATGGGCCGCTGTCGACTTTGTTTTCGATTTATCCCTATCGTGTTTCAAGGTTCCTAGCGAATTGCATGTTACTGTTTCTAGATCGAATCGCTGAAACTGATTTCAGTAGTGCGCCTCAAAAAAATTTACTAGTGTACAAATTTTTGTGGACGCTGCGCAGAGCTCATGATGGCGTCACAAAAAAGTTTTAAACCCAGAGACAATACCTTCGTAAACGAAATGTTTCTTCGACAACTCCGATCCATCCTGGATTAGGAGAAACGAAGGCATTCGATTTTTCTAGGAAGACTAGTAAAAATTAGTGGGAGTATTCACCAAGCTTCACGTTTTTGTTGTCCACGCTGAGAATGTTATTGGCAAGTCCACGGTGGAGTTTTGCGCCAGTATTGACATTTGCAAACTTTGCAGCGTAAAATGGATAGCCGCACAGCAAGCAGCGACAGCGTGTGTTGGTTGTCCACAAACATGGTACTGAAAAAAATGACATTAAAGAATGGGAAAAAGATTCTGAAACTGATCCTGATAAAAACGTGAAACATTGACCTAGTGACCAGAAGATAATGCGATGTGGAACCGTTCACGAAAAAAATTGTGACTACAACCAGTAATCTGAAAAAAAGGTGTCTGCAACCAGTAACATGAGAGAGGTGTGGACTTCCAGCAACCTGAAAAATGACGAGTAAAGTCACGAACCTGAAAAGATGAGTACGACCAGTTGCCTGAAAACAAGTGGGTACAACCAGTTGCCTGAAAACAAGTGTGTACAACCAGCAATCAGAAAAATAGTGTGTCCTACTAGAAATCTGAAAAAAGGTGTGTATGTTTACAACCAGAAATCTAAAAAAAAGGTGTGTTCAACCATCTGAAAAAAGGTGTGTTCAACCAGCAAACCGGAAAAAGTTTGTACCTCTGTAACCTGATAAAATGGCGTGTACAACCAGAAGCCTGAAAAAATAGTATGTACTACCAACAGCCTGAAAAAATAGTATATACTACCAGTAACCTGAAAAAATGGTATGTACTACCAACAGCCTGAAAAAATAGTGTGTACTACCAATTTCCTGAAAAAATGGTACGTAATACCAATAGTCTGAAAAATTGGAGTAAACAATTGGAAAAAATGTGTGCACAACCGATCCCCGAATGAATGCTCTGTTGAACTAGAGACTTAAAAAACTGTGCAGCGCTATACCAATGACCAGAAAAATGATATAATGTCGAACGAGTGGCCGGAAAAATGATTTAATAATGAACCAGTGTCCTAAAAACCGCTGTCGGTGATCATTCAATAATTATGAAGCTTCCAGATAACATTGGTTCAAACGAGTGATTGTTTAATTTAAATTTGCCAGATTTCGCGCAAGTTCGCCCAGAGGCTCCAAAAACTACGAAGCACTGAATCTATGACTAACAAAATTCTCAAATGATTCTTAAACATTTGTGAGATGTTAAACTGGCAAAGGTAAAAGTTCACAACCTGTTGAATAATTGAAAGAAGTTCCTCAATTATTTCCTGCTAACAAAACACGGAAGCTTCACACGAAAAAATTGAAAAGCCCTTCAGGCTGTTACATTTTACCATTCTTGAAAGGATAGCTACGGTGCATGGGAAAAAAACTCAAAAATTAGAGCTTAAAAGAAATTTCCAAAACGTTGAAAAAAAGAGACGAAAAATGAATTAATCATTAAGTCATAAATGAATTAATGAAAAATCACAACCACGAAGAGTTGGTTAGCAAAACTGGTCAGTAAAAATGACGATGGATGAACACAGGAAGTTCGATATGTAATATCGGACAAGCAACCGTGCTGACAGCTCTGATGGCTCAACTTGATTCTCAAGATAAGCTTAACAAGTAGTCTTGCTAACACGAGTCGAAACCAGCAAAAACCACCAAGGAAATAAAGAATGAATTTAATTTGTAAAAAGCTGCGATACGAAGACAAAGTCTCGGCGATCTTATTCCACACAAGGGCTGTCTCCCCGACAACCAGCGCCAAAAATGATGTCTCGAAGCCTCGCTCCCTGAAGCGCCAATGATACGAGGCTCGGATGATGATGATGGCGACTGGCAGATCCAAATCTCTGTGAATTATGATCTTCCAATGGCCTAAAAACGCAATAGGATCGACTCTACAGCGTTAATGATCCAAAAGAACCTCCTCTTGTACAATCATCTTTCAGACGAGCGTAAACTCAAGTAAAATAAAATTGAAATTTGAAAGATTGAGATAGATTCTCGGAAACTTTTAGTAAGTAGAAATATAAGAACAAATAGTAAATGAACAAACACTTGAATTAAAAAAAAACACGAAGAAATGGGACAACATAAGCCTAAAAAGTAAGAACAATGAATCGATAAAACAAAAATGAAAAAAAACTCTCGCGTTAAATGAGAATTCAATGAAGTCATGGGCTCATTCATGAGCAGTATGTTTCAACACACGGTTGTGTGTTAAAAAAACTGAATATTTGGGACTTATAATTTTTAAGGTAAGTAATAATAACACCCATATAGAGTAGCAGTTGTTTCTATATAAAAGGAATAGCAAATCTACCAGTGAGTTAAATAAGTTAAAAAAACAGCAAGGCTTTGGCTTCCATGATATGAAAGGATCATAATTTGCCAGAGGGACCAAGTAATTTTGAAATTAGTTTTTTCATTCATCATTTTATGAAAAATAATAATCTTCAAATCATCAATAATGACGATCATTATCATACGCCACAGTCTACTTTGAAGTAGAACGTTCGTCAGAGAAAGCCAAATAATTCCCATATTTTCATTCCTCTTCAAGCGTTGTTTTGAAGTGACAGATAAAGCGCTTCATCTCAGGCCTGGAAGCGAGAGGCGGAGTAGTGCTACGTAGAGTTTACGTCGTTCTGCACCGCAACGATCTCATCGGAAACAATCTCGGTGGATCTTACAGGACCATTTGAGCGGGCTATTTATAGGCAAGTTTCAATAAATATTGGTATGGGTCCCCGGAGTGGCCTTCACAATCGATGGAGTACGTGGCGGGACTGCCTATGTGCCTCTGCGAACGAAGCCACCTTCTGCTTCAATCCACGCTACTCAGCGTGTTTGGTGGCCCTCAAGGGTTTGCTGACTTATAAATGCTTTGGTTGAGCAAATAAAGAACAAATTATGTGAAGATTACGTTGATATTGAACAATTACGTTGATATACGTGAAGAGAAGAATTTCATGATAGGAACCGAGCTGTGAAATGACGTTAACGATTGAAAAGGCTAAATATATGGAGAACGATGAGAAATTATAAATAATTCCAAACAGAAATGATAAAGAATGAATAATTGAATCGCATGAAATGAATCTCTAGTAAAAAAGTGTGAAAAAACGAGATAACTTATGCAAATGGGCAAAATTTACCACTCCTTGCAAAAACATGAAGAAATAAATTGATTTTTATCTGTGATTGTTAGAGATACGATAATGCAATGAAATTAAGCGAAGAGCAATAAACTTATTAAAATAATTAAAGATAATAACGGCAGTCGATTGATAACGCTTCATGTCATTTCATGTAATTATGAAAAAACAGAAAATTTGAGGAGGATATACTCTAAAGGGGGATATATATTTAATAAAACATAATAAACAGAAAATATTACACAAATGAAATTGTATACTGTAGAATGAGATCCTATAAAAATTTATGCGAAATCATCCAAATCATTGGAGCAAAACGATAATTATTTACTTATAATGCATTTGAATCAAAAAAAGTTTCTAAGAAAAAAATGGTTGGAGCGCAATGGGGAAAGAAGTAGCCACAACGGAAGTGATGCTTACATGAAACCTATAAACAAAAAATTCTATAAATGAATGAGAGACTTCTTAAATCAAACGAGATGATGAAAAGGAAAGCTCAATATTTACACAGTAGTAATGAAAGAAATAATCGACAAGCCAACGGATCTCCGTTCTGGGACAGCAGAGTGGTAGTAGAAACTACTGAGACTTCTTCACAGTTGTCTATCTGAAGTTATTTTATGGATTCCATCCGAAAAGCTAGAAATAGTGAAGTAACGACAGAACATTCCGGAGTATAAAAATAAACAAGAAAAAAGCTACGTTCCCAACGTAGCCATTTAAGACCGTAAAACAACTAGGCAAAAAATCGAGAACGAGTCCTGAGTGCCAAAGATCAGAACTGTGTTTCCACCAGAGATTTCAAACAACCGAGCAGACAACGAGAAGAATCTTGCCAGAGGGATGTCAGAGGATGCTGTATTTGTACAACGAAGAACGTACCTCAGCTGAAAGGTATTTCGTCACTGTTACGAAATTTAATGCGCCCGAAACTTTTCAGGGTGCGACCTTAATGCTCCTTAATTTGACCATCAAGTGTCAAATGTGCGAGATTGGTGCTAGGTCTATTTCTGAACAGGATAATGTTTATTGTTTTCTGAATTTATTGCCACGAGTTCATTTAATACAACAGAAGCTATTCCGAAATTGATATGGTGTATTTAGAGTTCTCTCTCAATATTGAGGATGTGCAATGCACTTGATAAACATACAATAAAAGTGGTCATAGAAAGATTTTGTTGCTCAAGGAAGCCTAGTAAACTTTATTTTTTTTCAATTCATTTACAAACTATCCTTCTTTGATTGAAATAAGTTCGTACCAGCATCCTCACTCAGATCAGTGAATTTTTTTCGGTTTCACTTATAGTTCTTGGTGCGTTACGTGTATCCATTGGGTGATTAGTTCATTGTTAGTCAAGTACCTGAGGTTTGATTTCAATGTCAGTATTCAGTGTGCGGTTAAAATTTGTTTGCCCCTTGAGCTTTAAAAAGTCCTGTATCAGGAGTTCTGCTCCATCATTGATCTCGTGTGAAAGTAGGAGTTGGTGTGAGTTTTTTGTCTCTTTCAGTTATAGACGATTGCGGAACAGTGTTCGAACATCACTGAGTGAGGACAAGTGAGCATCCAGAAAACGATTCTCGTTGGAAATCCACCTGTGGGCTTAGGAAGATATTAGGATTCTTCCCGCTGCTATTTCATCTTATTGAATCATGGAAAACGAGAGGGATAACAGATTAGGGCACATGAAAGCATTGAAAGTTACAAATAATCTGCTATAAAATGACTCCACGAATTTGCGCTGATAGCGAGCTGAAGAACCTATGAAATTTAGTTCCTGTAATCTAAACAATGCACTCAAATAGAGAAGTGTTATTCCTCAACATGAGACCATATCAGAAAATTCTTAGGTATACTCACAAAACTAGGAATTAATGCACAAACCTCGGAAGACGTTGATCAACCAGTACAAGGAGGTAAGATATAGGAATGCACATGAAATCAACAGTCAGAATACAATCGAGAACATAAAAGAACAATCGAGCATTTTATTCATGCAACAATAACAGCACAGCCATTAACAGTAACCGGTAATTAATGGGAAAATTAACAGGATATTTGCAAACGTCTAAGGATAAGGGTGAAGCTACTCTTTTCATTCACTGAAAAGAACAAATAAAAAAATCCATACGACAGATACCTTACCAAATACCGCATACAAGTAACTTTTGACCAAAAATAATTTAATATAAGGGGAAAATTTTCAAATAGAAGGAATAAATACTTTAACCGACAACTAATTCGATACTTCCGAGTCAGTATTTTCTTTCTTAACAATATTCTGCATACATAAAAAGAGGTTTATGTCGAAATACACTTTAAAATCATTTTATTAGTAATGAAAAATTCTTTCCTACAATCATATTTTGTTGCGAAATGCACCAGCATATACATTATGTTGCTAAAAAGTGATGAGGCTGTATGAAAGTGGGAAGTAGCATTTTATCTAGTACATTGAGTGAAATCTCTCAGAAAGCATTTTTCCAATGAGGATTTCTACTAGATCATTTGTAAATTTCAAGTACTGTTCCATGGAGTAATCATTATTAAATACATTCCTGTTTAATAAAACCGCTTGTTAATATTCACAATGCAAGGCTTCAAATCAGCAAACAGATAATTCATTCATTGCTCAGTAAGTGCAAAGCCGTGATGAGCCCGACGCATATTTACGGGGGCTGGGTCGAAAATCTGGCCCACCCCAATTTTTTGCTTGCTAAAATCGTAGCGTTAGGGCTTTTAAAATAAAATTCGACTATATAGATCATTCAGATGTCTAATAGTTTTTATGGTCAAATCTGATTTAAAAAAACAAAGTCAATGATTCATAGCAGAAAAGAGCCAATCTGGAAACCCCAGTCGCAACAGCAGCATCACTCCGTGGAAACAGTACCCGCATGAGGGACAAGCAAGAGCCCATTAGTCGCGTCGTGTTCAAGCAAATCAAGCACAGACTTTCTTGCATTTTCAGGACCATTTGGGCAGCGGCCGTTTTGTAAGTAGGCCCATTTGTCATGTGTCTGACGGTGGTCGAAAGCCCATTTGACCGGCAGTCGGACCTCCTGATTTGGAAATGCGGTTAATGGCTAAGCAAAGGGGAACCGTGCCGACACAAACACTGAGAATTTAGGGGAGATTTCGTCGCGTACGGCAGAGCGCGGCTGAGGACGCGCATAAATTTCATTAGTAAGATCGGCAACAATCTGGGGGCCCCGGAAAAATGAGAGCACCAAATTTTTCACAATTCCTCTAAATAATGATAATATTTTTTCTGAAAGAAACAGTAATTAACGGAATACGTCCTGAAGCCAGAAGCTAGAAAATAAAAAAGTCCGCTAATTCAATGAAGAAATACTTCTTCAAATTCACAGCGATACTCGTGAAAAGAGACAGTATCGAATGTGCAGACGCTGATGGAGATGCTTTGAATCACGTGAAGAGTTGAGTTCTTTGTCACCACGGGTGGTGCGACCTGGAAGTGTCAAATGAGCGCCATTGCTTTGCGGACACCCGACCTCACAATACAAATCTGGCCGATCAGAACGCTCAACCTCGGTCGCGGAGCTTCTTGGGTCGAGAGACACCAACACAAATCAAAAACTTGTTTACATTCCCAAGTCTCCTTAGGGTGGAATGGATTCCCAAAGAACCATTGGTGATGGCTGCGAAGAATATTTGCGACCAGGGATCCATATTTCTAAGTTGTTTTGGGATGGGTGGCGCCCGCTCTTACGAACGTCTCGAGCAACTAAGAGCTCGGCAGAATCTGACCCTTCCGTCGCCTCGTCTGGGCTTCAGATTGATGATCGCTTACAGTATTTCGACACTAGAGGTGGTCAACACATTTGAATACCGAAAAACAAGTCCAAAACGTGCTACAGAATATATTGTTCAAGCGTATCTAATAACCATGATCGTATATGAACACATTCCAGAAGTAAAAAATAAACTTACAATACTATTGGGAGGATTCTTGAATGTGTTTATGTAATAACCTAAATACCCCAAAACGGACATCATGGAAACATGCTCTGCTTTTCGAGATCACGTTGAAATGGCCCATATTTTAGCGTCGCATTTGTCGCAGAATATGAAAATTGATACGCGCAGGAATGTCATATTCTTCTCTGAAAGAAGCATAAGACTTTTTGAACACTTTCCCCAAAACAAGCAGAGTGTGCTATGAGTTTCTCATCTTCTGGAAACAATTGCCCATTGGAAGATTCAATGATAATTGTCCGAGCAATTTCCGTCTGAAGAACGCAATCAAGCAGGCAATTTAAAGTCGGACGGAGCGACTGCTTCGAGAGGTAGGCAAGAAAGAACCGCCCTCCTAATATTGAGCATTGAAAGCTACGAGCAATTTTTGTTCGAGATATTTTTCCGGCTCCGTCTGTTGTGATCAAGTTGAACAGCTACGATGATAAAAGCTGGGATGAACCCCAAAAAATGCATGAAAAAGGATATCAGAATGCGAAGTAATGAGACGGCAGCGATATTGTTTAGGTTCTGTACCGAGCGCTGTTTGGTTATCGAAAATTTGATAAAGTAATCATGAGAATTGCTCATTAAATAATGTCACTTGTTGCAAGTTTGTGTCCTTTAAGCTACTTCGGAGATAAAACTTTACCAGTGTTTAAGGACTAGAATGGCATCTCTGAGGCACTAAAGTATGAAAAAATCGCCGTCACAGCGCTTTAGCACGGTAAAAATAACTTCTTTTTTAAAGTCTTGGCACGCAAACATCTGTTTCTAGTGAGTCAAATTCATAAGTGATTCAAGTCTAAAGTAAAAATAAAAACACTGGATAGCTTAACTCGTCTTAAGCAAATTTCTATGTATCAATATATTTCAAATCATGAGTGGAAAATTTTCTTGTTTTTCCTAGCAACTATAAATAGAATGCGATAAATTATTTGGTTTCCTTCGCATCCAAAGAATATTCATTGAGGCAATTTCGAAAGCGAAAAGAAGTGAGAGAGTGGAACGCCATTAATTAAAATTATGGATTCAGCACGACACTAACAAGCATCAAGCTCACCATCATCATCCCATCTTCATTGCAACAAAAGGTAATTGTGACGATTCAGTTTCGTCCAAATGACGAATCGTAACATCCTTGTTTTTCTGTTTCAAGCGAGCTACGCGAGTCAGTCAGATGTAGCGGCAGGTTTTACAAGTTCACGCGTGACCATAATTCAGAGAAGCAGGGTCTGTAATTAGGGAATCACGGATGCATCAGTCAGTCGTCGGTATCAGTGCAACAGGCGACCCAGGATGTCAGTGGAGGAAAAAAGAAAGTAAAAAATCATGGTTCAGGAACCGGACCATCAGTTTCCGATAGAGTAGCGTGCGTCGGACCTGATGCCTTATGCAAGGATGACACTCACGGCACTGCGCAATCAAACGCACTCGCTTTATCATTATTGAATTGCATGGACATAAAAAATAAAGATGTTGCAGCGATGAGCACTTTCGCAATGAATCGAAAGTGACACGCGCGAAAGTTTTTTCAATGATAGCCAGTCACGGAATAGCCCTCGCGTAGCAGCAAGCCGGTTAAAAACAAGATTCAGGGAAGTTTTAGTATAATAAAACTTATTCTTGGACCGACACAAAGTTACGAGAGAACTTCAGTAACATAACGCGACTGTATCAGGCAACGCTGAATATGAAATATGACCTCGCGTGCGGCCACACATCGCTTCCAAAATAATGCATCGACAAGCCGCAAATTAGATGATGATTGTGACGTATTACCTAGTGCCTCCATACAGATAACACTGGCCGTCAATTTTCAACTTCATGATATTGAGAGCGCTACGAATTTCCAGCAGTGTTTGAAGTAACATAAGTTCTATACTCTGATTTCTGAAAAAAAACATGGGTTCCAAACTTGTATGCTTACTAACATCACGAAACCAGTTCCTGAGATGAAATAAAATAATGTAGAGGGATAAATCTGTGCCAGCATAGTAAATACTTCAATAACAGCTCTAACTATTTCAAAATTAAGGTAGTTTCACAGTTTTACTGTAAAATTATTGGTAAATTATTGTTGAAAAAAAGTGTTATGAGGAAAACTGTCAGAGAACTGAGAATTGAGTAAGTAAAAAATAAGCTCAAAAATAAGAGAAATTAGCACTATAGAAAATTATGAAGAATTTGCATCTGCTTTCGAAACACATCCGTATGCATCTGTTATTAACCAAAAGAAACGAAGAGAAATTCAATTAAACTTCAAACTAAAAAATATAGAGAGAAATCTAAGCCCAGTAATTAACATACTGACCTCAAATTGTACCTGAGAATAGGAAAGAACGTACTAAAAAAGAATGGAAAACCTATGTAGCTGATAGAGGATAAGCCTACAGAGAAGGGCCAGAAAAGTGCGCCTGTCAACAATAAGCCCACAACAACGGGTGCTGTTGCTTCATCAAGAAGGGTTCAGGCCCAAGTCGAGGCCTCAAGATACACTAGAAGACTACCTCTATCACAGAGACTACCAGTAATACGAATGTTCGAAATTATTCATAACTCCATCAAATTAATCTCAGCACAGGTTAGCAATTTTATGTTGAATGTTAGGTGATAAAAGTAGCGTATGGGAGCTTAGGACTGACACTTTCGACTGGCGGAAGCCAATAAACCGGAGAAGCAAGGGAACTCGAAATATTTTGAGTTTTATTTATCAGGTCATACAAAAGGTGTTTCAAAATCTTGCCATAGCGTTTAACAAATAAATACTGGAATGTGCATATATATGAAATACTTAACGGAGATATTAATCCTGTAACAAAGCAACGAATTCTTTAATTCTTTCTAATTCAGTAGGAGATTTAAAAGGATCAAAATGAGCTAGAGCCTGCAGTACACGTCTGTCAAACGGTTTTTCCACAGTTCAATCTAATTTTTACATGTTTGTGTTTAGATATTTTTACTCGTGCATTTTGAATGCTTACAGGTTTCGATTCTGGAAGGGTTTCGAAGCCCGATATTTTCAATGTTTGATTGTAATAACGGAAGATAGATTGAAAAACCAACGCAACAAAGCCATCACTGGACGCAGACCAACTCATGTTCAATTACTGGTATAATTTTTTTACGTATTGTATTCTGTACTTAATGCATGGAAATAACCAACAGAACAGAATTTCAGAGTATTATTCATACTGCTTGAGAAGGCATATTTTACTAACCTAACCTTAATTGTATTTTGTCAATACATTCATTGAAAGACGCGTGTAACACGATGAACAATTCCACTCAAATCGTAACACAAAGCAAATAATGCATTTCAGAAGCCATTATGTGACAAAATTTCACATCGGACCATAACATCTGTGACGCACGGAACATTTTTCTTGGGTGAGAACGAAGAAATATTTTTCTGAGCAGGGACGGACCAGGAGACGATGGTGGTAAGGGGCTCCGGCGACAGGCCCGTCTCTGCATGGCAGTTTATCTATTAAGCAGCAACAGCGACACAATATCCTCTCTCGGGGTGATCAATCTCGCCACCTGAACGCTCTGTATTCTCCTGCCTCTTTCCCATCACTCTTTCCGCACATGGAAAGGACAACAGCTCTAAAAAAGTGGCTATCTCAGAGAAACTACGCCGCCGTTCGCGGGCCTCAAATGAACTTTTTATCTTCTCAAATGGTGACCAATTCATTTTGTGGTTACATTTCATAAATTACTGTTTGGTTTTAAAGTCACCGCTGGAACAAGAGTCTTTCAACATGAGTTTACTGTTTTGAATATTTACAGTGAGATTGTTCTTCAATCGCAAGCAAATAACTCGTAAACATTTTCATAGCAAAACTTCCTCGTCAAATTCTATAATTGAGTGCAATTACGATGAAATGAAGAGATGTTTGAAATAACGCTATTAGTTTAGGTGCAGTGGAACTAACTACCATTGAAATTTACAAAAATGACATTTTTTTTATTCTACTTGCTAGGTATATTTAAGTTTTGGCATAATTAAATTAACACAATTTTACGAACAGATTTGAACCCAACAAATACAATAAGGTCAATAGCGATTTCCGCATAATTTCTACACAATACTCTTTTCATTCCAATAAACATGGAGCATTCCTCAAAATTTAATCTTTGAATGACCCCACATTGTAATACACCACCCCTAGTTCAATTTAGATAGAAAAATTTCCATATAAACGAGTGCAAAAGAGGCAAAAAAGCGCACGTTAGCCAGAGGCTGAGATGCGCGTTGCAGGTCGCGGCGCCGAGGCGAGCCCGGCGTCCTGAAGACAAATGAACACGAGCGTGACGCAAGCGAGAGATAAGCCGATTTTTCACCACGTCAGCTTTTTTTGCCAGATATTCCTTGGAAAATCTCGCGAGGCTTGCTTCTACAAGGCGTTCCAATGAACTGCGCGAGATGGCAGCTTGGAAGTAAAGTGCAGTCTGATGAAACACCTTTACTCCCTAAGATTATCCCTTAAGAATGCAATCAAGGTAGTTTCACGAGACTTGTAGATTTCGATTCATTTCAGAAGAATCACAACATATTTCAAATCGGCATTTCAACAGCGTATATTTTCACGTTCACTTTTGATTTTAATGCTGACGGTTCGAGAAACATTGTACGCAAGTTTAACACTATCCAAAAACGTAATAAATAGTTTTACACTGAACTTGGTATAATAAAACTGAAAATCTTGAAGCAACAAAAATGTTTAAAGATACAAGGGACAATTTTTGATGTTGAGAATATACGTTTACAAAGACATATTTCGTAATGAAAGGAACAAAATAGTTAAATTTGTGTCAAATTCTTACAAGAACAGAGAACTGCTCAATAACTTCGGCTAGTTACACAATAATAGCAATGTATTTTACCAAAAGTTCTCTCGCAATTTTAATAAACTGAACATTGATGTCAAATATAATTCGAGCCAATAAAAGATTTAGAGAAATAATGTATACCGGAACCAAAATAATGATTTCATCAAGAAATCCTGGAATAGCCAACAGAAGTAAAGGCTAGTAAAGAAGGTTATTGAACGGGTGATGCATCCGTGTACGTAAGTGAAACCTGGACACCACTTCATGTTACGTGGGGCGACTTTCGAGAGAAGACTGTGGCCAAGGCCCATTGTTTTTTACCATTATTCATGGAGTGCAGAGGAAGAAGCTCGGGATATTAGACACTATCCATCACAGGACGAACATCGGTTCATCCTGCGTCCAGCCGCCATTTGCATAGTCCCACAACGTCTCTGACCAGCTTCTTTTCTTCCAAAGCAAGCAACTCAGGGTTCACAGCACGGAAAATCTTATACATGCTAAAAACTAATCGTTGGCTCACGTGTTAAAAATGTGACGGTCCATGAACCGTACGTAAAAATGTCGCAGTGAAGCAAAATAAGCGATTGGTCAGTAGAAGTCAGGAAAATTTATCATAGAACGTTCATAATTGTGATTGCCTCTTTTATCTAAACAGTGTGTGAAAAATGACTCGAATTTATTTATAGCATGAAATAGAATTCAGAATTGGTCATCACCTAATGAATTTTTGTAAAACTTGGAGTAGGTAATTATGACAACCTTTTTATTTTAACTTTTGAGACCAATTTTTTTGTATTACTTGAAAAACAAGAAAATTCTATTATGATCAGCAATTAAACAAGCATCTCAAATTGTGCTCACTCCATTAAGCCTTTTCATTAGAACCGTTGAGATTTAAAATTTTTGCTACGAATGAATAAGGAAATAATATGCAGACACCAGCTGTAATAACGAGTCGGTATAAAACTCCTTAAAAAGTATTGTTTTTTCACTGGATTTTGATACCTAAAAAAAAGCATAAAATAAGCAACAAATGGGCAAATTGTAGCAGCGTGTAGCGCTTGTCTGCAAAAAATGGCTTCATAGCTAAGTCTAATGAAAGAAAATGTTTTCTGCCAGGTTAGCAGAGGATTAGTTAGTGAAGCGAAATTTGTAACGGATTTATTATTACAACGAATTTTATTTCGTTAGTAGTTTTGAGAGTCAACAAAATGATTTTCCGCAGGGAGAAGTCAAAAATTTTTTCTAAAAAGTACATGTGAATTGTGAACCCATATTTAACCCTGTTTATACGATAAGCTACACGCTCTCTTAAAATTTTCATGCTTAATTTACATGCTTTAGAATTAAAAACTTTTGAGTTCTCTGTTCAATGAAAATTACCATCAAAATACTGCAATGATCTAAAAATTTCATTGTGAGACAAATTGTTCGGCTCGAACATTACCGAATAAATGCTAACTTTAGTTCAGCCAGAACAACAGAATTTAGTGAGCAAAAATAAGAGGCGTACTTGAGTGAAAGAAAAAATAAAGGTCCCATTGAGTGCAGGGATCGACGGCAGTTTCCTCGACCAGAATACATTGACTTTACGACGATCTCTGAGAGGCGCCAGATGATGCTCGAGAAGCTCTTGCGATGCAACTCAGAAGCAAAATAAAGCATCAAGTTTTGACGAAGCGCGGACAACATAATTCTTACAAGAAACAAGCATTTGATTGTTCAAATCCGAAAAAAGATTTACTGAAATTTTCTGCATCTCGTGACGTAACTCATCTATAAAAAAGAAGTTTGATCCGTTGTTTTTACAGAAATTTAGATAAAACCTAAGGTTGCGCCTTCCTGACAACGACAAAGGTGTGCCTTAGAGAGGAATGCCTCGCTTAGTATGGAAATTGTGGGAAATAGAAATTTATACACAAGAAGAGTTCCCAAGCGATGTTCATAGAAATAGGAAGATTAAAAGAAGTTTAGTTTATTAGTTAGTTTAAGCCTCCCTATCCTCAACAAATGAGATCCAAAGAGAGGAAGGAAGAAGTCACCATATAGTATGGAGTTAAGGGAACGTGGAATCTATGCAGAAAGGGCATAGAAACAGTAAGATGAGAAAAAAGTTCATGAAACAAGATCTAAGTTGAAGAAGAAAGTAGTAGGTGCTGAAAAACAGGACAGCAGTGAACCGAAAAAAAGTTGGTCCGTAACAAAAAAAAAACCTATGTTATTTTAACAAAAAGAAAGCCTACCTAACCTTTAGCTCGGGCCCTCACATAGTCTCCCTGGGAGCGCTAATTCCCATAGATACAATAGTTGTATCCCCCTGAGGGGGATTAAAAGAAGTTTGTCAAACAATTTACCAGTTGAAAAAGAAGTATGGGCCGAAAAAAAGACAGCAGTAAACCGGAAAAATAGCCTGTAACCAAATATGAAATCAATTCTAATTCAATATAAGAGCGCTTATCTGTTTTTCAGCTCGGGACCTCACAGTTCATACAAGGAATGAATATTTCTTTGTTCCACTACGGTAAAAAAGAACACTTTACTGGAATTGTCCTGTATCCCTCGAAACTAAACCTCACACAATGACATATTTTAAATGGTGATCAGATTAGATGATAGGTTAGTTTAAGCCTCTCTTACCGCTTTAAAAAAGAGCGTATCAAAGAGAGGAAGATGGAAAGCACCATTCAGTAGGGATGTTAGGGAGTGCGGAATCTATGTAGAAGGGGCATAGAAACAGTAAGTTGGGAAAGATGTTCTTACAAGATAAAAGTTGAAGAAGAAAGTAGTAAGTGCTGAAAAACAGGATAGCAGTGAACCGAAAAAGGTGGTTCTTAACATAGAAAAAAATATTTTAATTTAACAAAAAGAAGCACTACCTAACCCTCAGCTCGGGCTTTCACATTTTCCTCCTGGGAACGCTAATTCTAATAGATACAATAGTTGTATCCCCCTGAGGGGTAAATGGTGATCTTAAATTAAATTAGAATAATTATGCACTCATTTATTTGATTTTAACTTCGACATCCTCAGGAATGGCGGTTATATGAGCCACACATGGAAGTGCGTAATGCTTTCAAGTCATTCAAATGGTGAATTCTGTCGCAAAACATACTCGCTAAGATCTTAAACCCGCGGGAATGTAACTAAAAAATAAATTACAAGACTGAGCGGAAGGGAGTTCAACTCACTTAACTGAAGGTAAGCACCTAAAATGAAGCTTTGATAAATTCTAATCAAATATTCCCCACATATATCCGAACCTAAATTGATTGAAAATAAAGGTACATACATAGCTCAGCTTTGAGAAGATGACATCACACATGACGTCATCGTTTCAACAGCTGGATGTTTTATACACCTGTTTTTTCAATTGCTAGATTATACCCTTTTTTGCAGTTAAGTGATTATCTTAAATCAAAATAGAACTTTAGAATAACCTTAAAAAATATACTGAATACCACGTCAAAACGGTCGAAGAGCTTTTTTTCATTAATTTAACACAAAAAATTAAGGGTAAATATAGCAACTCATTTTTAACAGTCCCTGACGCTTCAAAATGTGGACCGAAAAATCATCAGGTGTTAGTTTACGAATAGAGAAATTATTATTCGATTTTCTAAAAAAGGATTCGTTAAGAAGGGAACGCTCTGAGAAAATATTTTCTGTTAATATTTGATTAATTATTTAAATATTTCACTGGCTCTCCTGGGAGACGAAACCGATATGATGATACTTAGAAAGATACTTATACCTTTTGCAGTAAAATGGAAAAATTTACAACAACAATTTCGTCAAAAAGTCACTAGTACAAGTTGTCTTCGCAGAAACACAAGCCAAGATGAATGAAATCATATTATAAATCGCCTCTCAGTATCCTGTGATCAAGTGGAGGTATTGCTGAAGCCAGTGATGTGTGGGTCCCATGAACTACCGCACCTGCCTTTAGACTGGCCAGCTGCGATCTACAAACTTCAAGATTTTGTACTGAATGTAAGTGATTCAAGTACCTTCCAGTTGTGTTACAATGTTTTGATTAGATGAAACTGCGTTAGATGAAATGAAACAATTTCAGTTTGATTAAATGGCTTCAGTTGAATAAAGTGACAGGTAGATTGTCTCACGTTAATTGAATTGAGCAGCATCATTTGAATGAAATGATTTCAGTTGAATGATGTCGCTTCAGTTAAATCAAGTGGATTCAGTCGAGCAGCTTCATTTAAATTAAACTACGTTAAATGAGCAACGGATTTTCATTTCAACTAAGTATCTTAAGTTCAATCGGGAAGCTGGTGTTCTCTCCTACACTCAGGTCTTCAGGAGATGACATTTGATGAGCCCATGGTCTTCAATAACAGTTTCTATAATTTACAAACCGGATTGTATTTTCCATTCCATATATCTCCATCTTTGGCATGTGTTAAATCAATTTTATTAAAAGATTTCACCATTCAGCGCTACTTTTACTCAGATCAGAGCTTCCATCCACCAAATCTACGAAGACGCCAAAGAATCCTGAACTGATTCCTGCAGAGGCAGAGCAGCACAACGTCAAGTGAGGCGATCTTCGACACAGCCATAAAATGCAGGTCAACATTCCGCTGCCCCTCTTCTATCTCATACCTTCACCCTCCCTCCACTCAAGAAAGTTAAGGGAGGAGAGGGGTCCGCTCCCCTAAAAAGACATATTTTAATACATATCTCACAACCCAATCCCTACTCTCGTATTTTAAATCCAGCCATTGTGCGCCCCTTTGTGGGGTCGTAAAAAGCAACTCTGCATTTGAACGCTCGGATCACCTCGAGCGAACTTTATCGAAATTTTATTCAACTCGTTAGCCTCCAAAAAATGCGGCCTACAGTGGACTTTCACTTCATTCTCCTTCAAAATTTCAATTGTATTAAACAAAAATATTTCAGAAATACAATAAATTAGGTGTGTGTGTACACCCAGCAGCAGAGGACAACAATGCCGAATTTTCTAGCACTTCAAACTACCCAATAAAATAGAAAATAACACTTCAAATAACACTTCAATTTCAAAGGCATTCGGCTGAGTGAATGCAACATATTAACAGTCAACTTTCGAAATAATAATGAACAAAGTATGTGCACAGCAAATAAATGCCCAGAGTTTATTGATCAAGCGATTCGATAATTTTTCTGCAGTTGTTTGGCGAGATTTAAACTGAAGACTGAGAATTAAATGAAAGAGATGGTTTTGAAGGATAACGAAAAAGATCAAAATTACAGTAGCCTAGTGAAACAAGACCGTTGGACGAAGACACAATTTGGTTAACGACTCAAAAAAAAAAATTAGAATAAATGTTCGTTTAAGCGTCTCTATCAGCAGCAAAGGCGTTCCAAAATAAGGAAGGCGAAAAACTCCATTTAGTGTGGAGTTGAGAGAATACAGAATCTATACACAAGTTGCATAAAAACAGTAAGTTAAGAAAGAAGTTCATAAAACAAGATGTAAGGTGAAGAAGAAAGTAGGTCCTGAAGAACGAGGTAGCGGTGAACAGGAAAAAAAGTTTGTCTCGAACAAAAAATTTTTTCTATTAGAACAAAAGATAAGCCTACTTAACCTTTAGCTCAAGACCTCACATTTTCCTTTGGGAAAGCTAATTCCCATAGATATAATAGTGGTATTTTCAAGAAGAAAATGAGTTTACTTTTCCTAACGTCACCCTCAACGATCAAGTTGAAATTTGTCAAAAGTACCATAAAAATATTAGCTTCTTACGGTGAAATCAGGGTTCAACTATTGCTGACATAACTCACGGACTTTACCCTACTGATTTCGAGAAAATTTTGCAATTCACAGACAGCAGTATTGAGTTGGCGCTCACCAACCGACGAGTACGTTTAGAATTGGCTCTGCCCTTCATGGTTCTCAAGTCGTATGCGCGGCCCGCTGCGACCGGCCAGAGTTTCATTGTGCCCGTAAGAGCACAGCTCCATTGCTTGCATTGTTCTTACGGTGAGCGGTGCGCACCTCACCGAATTGACCATTCGATGCAGCCCAAGTCGAGCGTAACGGGCGCTAATTGCGTCGTCGACTGCTGACCGATAAACGAGCGGCGGTCGTCAAGTTCTCGAGGCTCTGCAGCACCTCAGAGTAGCTGGTCGTAGGTTGATGACCAGAGGCTTGCTGATGAGTCCATTGTATCAACGCTTTGGAGGCTAACTACACTGACTTCTGAGATGTAAATTGCTCGTACGCACTGACATAAAAAATGATGCCGTGTATTGTAACGGAAATATGTTTTCGAAGTACCCTACCCTGGCAAAACAGGTTTTTCTGTGACAAATCATTTGTTGCATGACGTAACTTACGTATAGTAAATATTGAGTCCAAAACTTCATCTTCAGTTCTTATGTTATGTTATAGTTTTACTTGCTAGATCCTGCAATTTACAATGGTTTGAAATTTTACGAGGCTAGCGAGAACATTTCTTACCTAAAAATTAGTATGCTATTTGACACCAGTTTCCTTGCTGGGTCTAACTCTACGGTTTCCGATACCAGTATTTAGATTAGTGTTAAATTAATAGTGTTGAATTTTAAATCTACGGTTTTCACTACTAGTATTTAGATAAGTCAGTGGTGTATTTGCAACTCTACGGTTCCCGCTAATAGTATTTAGATAACATTAGTGGTGTGTGTTTAGTTCTACGGTTTTCTCTACCAGTATTTAGATACCATCAGTAGTGCAAATGTTAATTATTTGGGTTCTGCCACCAGTACTTAGATAGCACAGGTAGTGAATGTTAGATTGATACAGCGCAAGTTCACTGGCTATTATGCATCACGGAGTATACGCTAAAAGTGTATTGAAAAGCTCAAATGAATCTTCTATTATACGAGTTTGAGCACTTCAAGTTCAGAATTAGGCACGAAAACAAAACACCATTACAAAATAAGAAACATGAAAGACGCATTGAAAATAAAGTTTTCTACACACGGCATTGAGCCAATAACTGTTTACAAGGCTAACGTGCTCACCTTCGAGTACCACTGATTGAATAATTACATCAAAGGGTACAAATAGCATGCATCTAGACTGCTACAAGACTTGCAAAACGAACACGACATGGGCGATCTGCAAAATTTGACTATGGTATTACATCCAATAGAGATATTATTTTCGACAAACTTGATACACAAAATTTTAACGCTGAAATTTTCAAGTAAAAAATAATGAAAAAACAGTTGAAATATATCGGTTAAAAAATCTCAAAAAACAAAAACAAAACGTTTTTTCAGAGCACCATTAAGGTGTCTTTCCGCTGAACTAGTATTGTCGCAATTTTAGACTAACAATCAATCTTAATGGTCGTTTCCTTCTTCCCGTGCCTAAGAGTTGTTCTCCAAAATGCAGCAAGGAGTCAATTTGCACCAACTGACCATTTTTGAACTGTCAAAAAATGAAAACTCTACGGACTTTACTGCCAGTGTTTAAATAACAGAGGAAGCCTGAACTGATCATGGTAATGCTCTTGGTCTGTGGGCGCGAGTCTTAGATGCGTGACGAACACCTAACAGAATGACGTAAATGATAGTACGAGATCATTAAGGAATAATTTCCTATTTAGGGAGATTACCGTTGAGAAGTGAACAGTTTTGTCAAGGAAATTCTCAGCTTTACTTGAAGTGTTCCTGTGCCACTTCACATGTAGGTGGTGATGACACTTCGTTTCCCAATATAAATGCCATCAACTACAACAAATCGAAGTGATTTTCTGCTTTGTGCGATATTTTAACGTTCTTTATATCACCTAACGCCTTTTGGCAGCGATCTTTGGTCAACGTTCTCGTGTCTCATATCAAATTATATTTTTCCCAAAAGATTAGTTTGTATTCTCGTTTAAAACAGACACTTCGGTCTAATATTTTTATACATGAACGTCGTGAGGTTTATTTGTTCTTTTTAAAAAACTTCAAACCTAAACGTCTAAACTTTATTTGCTGTTTCTCGAAACTTTCCATTTCCAAACATTTTAAGGTTTACATGCGGATTCATTTTTAAATGAAATGACTTCAGTGCAATCCATTCCGAAAACTATCACTTATGACGCAGCTGGGGCCAAGTAAAAACCCTTGACAACACACAATCGCCAACCAGCTCAAGTTTATCAGCCAGATTTTTCAGTTCACGCGTAGTCCCACGAGTTCCATCACCTACGCGATGGATCAGGCCACCCATCATCCATTGCTAATCCAAACCTATCATCCATCTCATGGCGGCGTCCAGCGATAATCTCCACAAAGCGACCACATTTGTGACGGTCACCGCCGATTAAGGACGACACCTGCGCTGCGTCTCGGACATCGGTCAACATCATCCACGTTCTTCTTCATCTCGAAGAAAACCGTCAGAAACTGCAAAGATTTCGTTGCAAGTGCCTGTTCTGCTGCCATTTGGAGCTGCCCATAAGGGGTGTGTTCTGCCGTAGATTTCAGTTGCCTCATGGTTATCTAAGAATTAAAACTACACGTAAAAACTTCATTGCAGGTGTCCTGTTCTGCTGCCATATTGTGCTGCCTATAATGGGTCAGTTCTGTCGTAGAGCTGATTTAACTTCCTTTATTCTAAATGTCACAAGCGTATTTAAGGAATCTAACGAGTATTCGAACATGGGAACGGTTTCCTAATTGTTAGACGAGCACGAACGATTTCGGTGATGTTTACTACATCCAAACTAAGCAAGAGCTTCTCCACAAAATCGTGAGATGCTTTGAGGCCTGAACTCTTATGTAATTAACAGCTAAGCCAAGTGAGCACGAGTACTGAAAAACCTCTTTTTCAATTATGAATGTAGACTTTCCTTGCAACTAGACCCACTTAACACCACTGGAAGAAAGATCCATGTGATCTATCCCTGCCCATCGCGATGGATGAAACGAACTTAGCGCAAAGAAATCAATTTACGAAGTAAAACTAATGAAAAATTCGAGCCACTCTCAAGTTTGAAGGAACCCAATCGTCAACGTGTATGAGAACAATAACAAGGGAAGACGTAAAGCATTTTCTGCTGTAGATACAAAACGTAACCTGAAATAAAATCCAGCTCACCTTATATCTTTATCACTAAGACATGTATTATAAGAAGAACACCAAGCCTTCAACGTTAACTGACGAGGACAGTAAAATTAGCGAATATTATGATAGAATTTCAGGATTGGCAAAATTTTAAAGTTTTAAGCTTCATGTCAACGACCTTACTGTACTCTAGGTAACCAGTTTAAATGTACGATGAAGTAGAGTACAACGTAAATTTCTGAAAGCGTAGTCAAAGCACGTGAAAATTTCAGAGAGATGGCAACCATCAAACGACTTGCACGAGCAAAACAACATTGCCAATTGAGCAAACAGAAGAGTAATTCGCCACAAAGTTTGAAGAAGCCACCAACTCTATGAATGAAGAATGAAAAGCTCTACCGGCGACATCCCTTAAAAGCATAACAGGAAAACAATCTTATCGAGCGTGACACGCAATGCGTATCTATGATACCGCGCATGAGCTTTATTATGACTCGACATGTCACAAGCCGCCAGGAAAGTTTAAAAGCGACCGCAGTATACCATTCTAAGCTGGAGCACCATGAACACTATCACAAAAAGGATTTCAATAATCGACACCTTGAATTATTATCATTCATTTAAGCGATAATCAAGTGACTTTCCACGTAAATGCGACTTTATAACTATCATTTCAACTTGAGTTTCCAATAGTTGAGCCAGATCGTGAATTTATTCAAATTTTATCAGGCAATAAGGGCCAGGTTATCCGTCAAAACATTCTGCCGATGCTCAACAACACATTACATTTTCAGGCGAAATGGGCGTCCATTCTGAAGCGAGCCTCGAACTGTTATTACGGGGGCCGTCGACGCGAACACGACCGTGCGTGCACCACGTATCGAGTGATGGACACCATGACCGCGGCAGAGGCGATGTCCGCCGTAGGCAACGTGGTGCAGTAAAGGTATATATGATACGTAACATCGAGCTGAACATTGCATAATTTGGCCTTAGCTGTTAACTCGTTGTCACTAATGGGAAATTTCAAGTTAATCGTACAACAATGACGGTGAAATAGACTCTTCGTTGATGAGGAATAATGTAGTCACTGTAATGAAAAACGAGACTGCAATTAAAAGTGATTGAGAGGAAATATGTTACGAAAGCAGCTATATCCTCAATGAAACAGAGTATTTATGCAACGCAAATAGAAGTTACAAAAGATAAATGTCCTGAAAACTTATATTATCTACGATAACTTATTAGCAGGTAACAATAGTGTGTGAACATTTACCACTCTGCATCATAAATGGCTGGTTTGCAGGGAGCAATTAAGGCCTCAAGGGATAAGCAGAATGATCGAGACAATCTTAAAGTAAAATAAAACCTGAAAAACACACCAGGAATAATTGAACTTGAAGAGTTGAGATTTGTTTGGGTAATAGCTGAACCTGAAAAATTAAAATAATAAGGTCTAAAAGTTACACATGCCTGATCGAATTAAAGGCAAAGACTTCGAATTAAAACTACCGACCAATTATGAAAAATAGAAAAGCCATCAAAACGAGCTTTACATTCGCTGGTAAATTTTTTTATAGGAGAGGATATAGCCTGAGAAAAATCCAAAATGATGACTACAGTTGAAAGGCCTTCTTAGACCCCAGCCGACGTTGGTTCGACGTATAATTAGCCTAAACAATCAACACCGCTTCGTCACGTTGGACACAAGCTGTGCTTAGCACTCACTCTTCTGTCTGGCAGAAAAATTTGCCCCACTGAACATCTGTAAAACCCACTCTACCTATGGTATTGTGAATGCTCCTAAGGGACGACTAGTTCAGACAAATTATTAAGTCGTCAAACCAGTACTCCCTGCCCCCAGTTTGATAAACGTCTTAATGTAACCTAATTCTAAATGAAATCAGAGGTACGGTAAATTGTTGTTCATATTTTAATTCCAAATTTGTTGTTTTCCTGGTGGGTTGCTCAACAAACCTCGTAGCTTATTTGGCACAGGCTCACAATGCCAACATTATTGATCGTTAGATATAAAGCTTATTCATGTTTTCCTAGTAATTATTTCCATGCCTACGGTGAATGAATGTATCTTTCCGTTTAACCTGAAAATTATTCAATTCAACGTGAAAAATAGCGATGAGCGTTTACCTAACGCAATGACATCCCATAACCAGTCATTAAAGCGTAGTGTGATAAATATTGCCCGAAGGAAATGATGCATGAATATTTCTAATTTAAGCCAACTAGATCGTAGGTTCCTGACAGTAAAAACTTTTACGTCTACGCATTGGGCAGCTTTCTGCTCTAGCTCAAGCATTCAATTATATTGGTACAGCTCAAGAGGTTTTAACGAATGCGATTTAGAACTAGGAAAAATTTGGTCACCTGTTAGAAAAACTGTTCGACAGGAAGACATAACTAAAAAAATGGCGGAAAAAACTGCAAACATTTACAGTGTACTAACGAAGCCGCAATTCTTACGTAGATTGACGTGGAATGATATAGATATTTACAATCGAGTACTGAAATGAAAATTACTCACAGATATACAAAATTTTAGCTTTTTTATCAACCTATAAGTCCAAACGTACACTTATTTAAAACTAGCAAGCAGTTGAACCGAAAAGGAAAATCTAGGAGGAAACGTTGGAGAAAGTTTCGTGGGAATTCAGCATGACTCTGAGGGCTGAGAGGAGAGCGAGGCGTTGGGGGCGCGTGGCGCCGAGGCAGCCATTGCTCACGGCCCCGTCAGCATGCGGAGGCCCCACGCAGAGCCCCACATTGGCCCATCATTCTTGGTCACATCGACGGCCTCGGACACAAGGCCTCGACTAAGACACCCCCGACGTCACACGCCCAACGCGAAAATGAAGCGCGGTCAGCGAGAAAATAAGATGACATTGTGAACCGTGGCGTTGTTAATGTAAGGAAGGTCGCGCTCAATTAGGTGGTCACAGCAGTTAAGTTCTGCCGAAACAAACACTGACGGCATACCTACGAGTCTCAAAAACCGTACCTATCCTCCAGCCAGCGCTAAGGCCCAAAACGCAAAACAAAACGTCCTATTTCAACGCATCTTGCTGAGTTATGACAGTCACGTCAGTGCAATGCCAAGTTCAAGGTGTAAAATTTAAGCCATGAATCGCAGTATGAATGTATGCATTACCCATAGTTAGCTTCGCAGCAACCTACAAACACAAAGAATACAGAAGCATATGTGCTTACCAATGAGACAACTGTAGGAAACTCCCAAAGAAGAAAGGTTAATAAAGTTGAGTTCGTTACTACTATAGATAACCAACTGAGATTCCCACACCGATCAGTAGTGTCCAATGAAAATAAAGGCACTTAGGAAAGACATTTCAGAGTTACGGTCTATAAGACCTCCTGTGATAGTAAACCATATCGGCACACTCACACCAGCCAAGTCTAGCGCTATCTGTAGCACACTAATCAATCCTAGTACGTACTTCGTGAACCACTCGTCAAGCCTAGCGTTGTGTGACACATTGGTCACACCTAGCCCAATGTGACACATAGGCCAATCCTCGCAATATGAGACACACTAATCAAGCCGTACTTTCTGACACATTAATCAACGCTAATAACATGTGACTCATTAACTTCCAAAATACTCATGTAAGATTTACTTCTAGAAAAATTGACGAAGTGAGAAAATTAGCATCATATCGATTTTGAAATGATGTCAGTAGAAGAAATAACTAAAGGAAGCTAGAAATAATGGAACATTAAAAATAATGACAGAATTTTACTTCGGAGCTCATGGGCCTCATGAGGGCTTCGCGAACTAACTAAACGCAAACTAACTAAACGAACACTGAAGGTAAGCAGAAAGGCGAGCGTTCGAGAATTAAAGTTGTCAAACAATAGCGAGCGTGCGATCTCCAAGGTCTCGCAGAAATGACCAACGAGAACTCACGAAGATCTCACAAAAATAATCGCACTATCACTAAAAACACAAAAATAAACGCTCGGGCATGAAGGTCTCGAATGTCCAATGTACGAGCTTGAAGGTTTTTCGAAAATGACTGAAGTACGAGCAGGGAGGCTAAAAATGACACACCTAAGAGGATGAAAGCCTTGTAGAAACGACAAAAGATCGAACATGAAAGCCTTGTAGAAATGTCTAAATATCGAGTAAGAATGTCTTGTAGAAATGACATACCTAAGAGCAGAAAACCTGAGAGAAATGACAAAGCATCGAGCATGAAAGTGTTGCCAAAACTGGCGAGAGCGCGTCTCGCAAGCGAGTGACAGACGAGCACAAGAGCGCCTCGTAGATTAGCTCAGCAGGACGGGGATGACCGCAATCGTGGGCGCGAGAGCAGCGCTCTGTCTCCCTCACACCTGCCAATGTGCGGCGCGGGGGGCAGAGGTTTCCCTATTGTGGCCTATTGCCAAATTTATGCACAATCATTGAAGCTTCATAAATGAAAGAATTTCTACTGCAATTTTATTTGACACTATGAGAAAAAACATTGGTAAATGCAGATGAAAAAAATCGCCATAAAATTTTGAGTCAAAGGCGACGGAAATAATGTGCGTTTGCTGTATAATTTTTGGAATGTGTGATGAATGATTTACCACAGGTCCTTAATTTAAATGATCAGAAATTGAGAAACTCTTCTCCATTCCATATCATGAAACAAGAGTTAGAAATGTTTGGTTAGAAAAGTTAGTCTAAGCCTCTCCAAACGCAACAAAGATGTTCCCAAGAAAAGTAGGAGGACAGCATCATTTAGTTTGAAATGAAAGGAATAAGGTGCACAAGATGTGCTCCCACACTCTGTGTATCAAAACAGCAAGATTGGAAAAAATTTGTGAAACAAGATGAAAACTGAATTAAAAAATAATAGGCGCTGAAAAATAGGAAAGCAGTGAAGCAGAAAAAAATCCGTTACAAAATCAAAATCCTATTGTACATCAACAATGGGCATACCTAACCTGCAGCTCAGAACCATGCATTTTCCTCTTGGCAGTTTCAATTCCCATAAATACAATATTTGAACCCCCCTGGAAAGAATAAGGAACAAAAGGCTCGATACCTCCATAAGAACGTAAGAGAAGACTGATGAGACCCTCCACTGTAGAAAAATTTCTCTCTATAATAATTCCAAACAACAGCACTTGGATAACATACCGTTTGATAGTATGTCATCATCTATTTCTCAGCAGCCCTTTTTCTATGCAAGGTTCGCAGTTAGAGCGTGTATCAAAATCAGGATTCCACTGAAACATGTACCTTTTTCGAAAAATACGAAAGTTTTGCAAAAGCCCTCATGTTGAGAGTGAGAAAGTAGACACTATTTCATAGATTGTAGGATTATTTTAACGCAAAAACGTATTATAGGTGTATTCTTACGGTTTCCTCGCACTAGTAAGATCATTGAAACAACTGACTGAAAGAATTACAAACATTTGTTGGTTCCTCAAGGCTGTCGTCCAAGTTACAAGTCCTGCCTAGCCTACGATAACTTTGCTAAAAACCTTTGTGCTTCTAAACCAGTATCTTTTTGGTACTTCCAGGGATGGGAACAATAAAGATATTTGAAACTTCATTAAATTTAAACTTGTCCTCTATAATGAACATGAAAAAAGATTGCGTTGCCATTTGAAATAATTCCTGAAGGCTTGCTGCAGTATTTTTGTTCTGATAACCTATCCGATCAGTGACACCAGGGGAGAAGTCATTTTAAGAAAGTTCTTAAAATGTTCTAAAGCTTTTCATAGACGACGATACAATTGCTCGCTGAAGAGCTATTAAAGTAAAGCATGTTTGATGCTCTATTAAAAATTTCTCACAATAGATTGCGTCGTTCATCGGCCATGACGTCGACAGTAAAGTCAATTATGATAACTGAACAACAAAGATTGTCTCCTGACACACTGTGAATATCCATGGAAGCAACACCACAGAACTTATTCAAAGGCCCTCTCAAGCCGATGGTCAAAATAAACAGCTTACAAAAGTTGCTGTATGACCGCCCTCCGCAGCGATCGATTCAATGCCAATAATGACGAGTCATCACTTTTATTGTGAGCACTCACGCCCCTCAAAAGTTTTGAAGATGCGAAGCCGTTTCACAGAATAGGGTTATAATTTACGGATTATGCAGACACGATCCCAAAAGAGAAATTATCATGGCCAAATGGCCGTGCCCTGATGAAAACACTGTACTCAAAACATGCGCAAAAGTATGGAATTATTAAGAGGGGCCCACAAAACGCAACGGCCACAATGCTCGCACTGATGCTCTCTGACGATTATTTTCATGTCATCGATTATGGGTTAAACAAAGCGAGTACGATGGAACGACTCTATTACTCCTCAGAGCTCTAGAAACTTTATACCGTCATTGGAAAAACGAAATCTTTCAAAATTTGTTTTTGCTAATTTTGACTATATAGTTTTGAAATACATTTTCAACAAATATTTAACTACATATTTGTGGAAGTGAATGAGATCAAGCAATTAAATAGGTGACAGTACCATAACTCGTACGTACTTTGCACATTTTGAGATATATCTGATGGGTATAAGCGTTATAACTTCTCTAACTTCGTTATTCATTGAAGGTTAAAATGTCACCGGAATAGTTGCCCTACCCCCAAATGAAATTCTTGAAAGCGAAATTTACATGAGCCCTCAACTGAAATATTCGTGAAATTAGATTAGATGTTAGTTTAATAAGCCACCCTAATGGCAATAAAGGCGTTCCGAAGAGAGGAAGGAGGAAGTGCCATTTAGCATTGAGTTAAAGAGAACGAGGAATGTGAGCACAAGGTTGATAGAAACAGTAAGTTGAGAAAGGAGTTTAAGAAACAAAATAGAATTGAAAGAGAAAGCATTAGGGACTGAAAAACAAGACAGCAGTGGCCCGAAAAAAATGGTCCATAACAAAATGATGGTTTTTGAAAATAAAAACCTATTCTATTTCAACAAAAGGCCTACCTAACCTTTCGCTCGGGACCTCACCTATTCCCCTCGGAGCGCTAATTTCAATAGATAAAATAGTTGGATACCCCTGAGAGGATGAAATATTTGTGAAAAGTTCTTGGGTGACATGCAAGACATAGAATCATTTACAACAATACGAGTGAACAGATCTTCTCACTGAACACAATTAATTGTAGCCGTGGGTGTGTGCTACTGTGTACTACAAAAAAAGTATTTTCTACTCTGCAACTTTGCTCGAGGTTATATCACTTTTTATTACTTCCCATCAAAATGTATTACCATCTCTCGTTGAAATATTAGCCTAATAGCCCATTAAATTCGGCGAGAATAAAGTAAACGTAAACGGTTTTAGTGAAATGCACTTGAAATAAAACAGAGCGAATATTACCGAACCAAAGCTTTAGAACCGTCATTTAGAGGGAAAGATAATGGCATGTTCATATCCTTTTTATCATCATCAATTCATGTCTGTAGAGGAAGAACATAGTTCAAATAATCATCAATCAAAGAGTTCTCATTATGTATTCATGAATCAATGAGCTAGACTGGTGTTTACTTTAGAAAAGTTTAAATCAATATTTCGTAATGATTAGTTGCTACTCACTTCCAACTCTTGTGAATTCACGACTATTTATGCTCGCCAACTGCGATTGATCTTCGAGTCCACGACTAAATCAAAAGAAAACAAATAATATTACTTTCAAATTTTACTTTTGGATATATCAAATAACTTTCCATGTCATTTGTATTCATTCAATGATTTTCTCAGTTTACTTGTTATGAGGGAATTTTTATTCCTGCCATTACAGTTATATATAAATTAGATACAAGCAGTGCAGCTGCAGTGGGAACATTTGCACCAAATCTTGATACAAGAGGATGTCAAACAACAGGATTTTATTGCACAACTAAGTTCGCCCATGTCCTATCATAAGTGGATTTTTCAATGGTTTTAATAAATTTAGGGTTACGTTTCCACAGAAAGTTGCAACTGTGGACCCCCTTCAGCAAATTGCAACTGTGGACTCCCCTAGCTCAAGCTAGGTAAACATGAATTTCCTTTATGGTTTTTCAAATGCCTTATAATTTATACCAGGACCCTTTAACTGCCTTTTCTAATTGGATTCGTACACTTGCATACACCAAGATTGAGGGGGGGAGGTATAAATTAAATTTATCTTTTTCCTAACGGTTAGAAACACAGTGCACGTTGCGGAGTCTAGAGCCTTCTGGCCATTGCATGTCTAGATAGTCGAGCGCTTTGTTCAGTGAGCCACAATGACTACAATGCCTAGGCACCGTTCAGCATGTTGTCGTCATCTGTTAGTTGCGATAGCTTTCTCGTGAATGTGCCATAACCCTGTAGAATGCTTGGTAACTATTCACTTCAAACCTTACATGACAGTCGGTACAAAAATACAGGGCTATTAAGCATTCAAGTCATTTGTTTGCGTACGGAGATCTCCACGATATAGTTTAGTTTGCATTGAGTCCCACGAAAAATGGAAATCAAAATGACAGTATTATAATTCAAGAGCTATTTGTTGCGTTTTATTTGCTTTCGACTATTTCATTCGTTAAACGTTTCTCAACAAAGGCTACACATTTTGATAAAATGTGTTCAAAAATATTTACCCAGAAGGAAATAGAATATAATTTCGCTTTTAAGTGTACTCTTCGGAAATGATTGCCTGGTGTTAGATCTGTGGATTTTTGGAAGCCACTCAATTTCTTGACAATACGATCCCTAATTTTAATTGGCGATTAATACCATGATATCATTAGGATAGCGAGATTTACATAATCAGAACGTTCTTTATGTCAGCTATTGGTATCACAGAAACACGCAAGATATAGAATCATTTAAGGCTCAGAATCTAAGGTTCAGTGAACAGATGATACTACTATTTTTTTTTAATAAAGGTAAATTGTGACGCGTTTTTCTTATTGTTTGACTTTCGTGCGCAAACATGCTTCTGACATCCTTCAGTAGAGTAATTGCAGGTATGTTCTTAGAAGATATTTTATCAAAACGTTTAGCATTTAATGAAATGCATTCAACGAAGAATACAGTCGAAACCGAATAAAAAAGCAGCAAATAGTTTTTGAATTATGTCATTTTCATTTCGGGTTCCATTTTTCTTGAGACCCCCTGTTTAACAAACAAAAATCAGCCATGAAGAATTGAACGAGGTAGAATTTCATCCGAAAGAAAGATTGGAGAAAAAACTGTCGACAATAGAAAGAGAAAATGAAAGTGACTTATCACGTCCCAAGTTTGAGCAATTTAATTTAATTTTATTTTAAGGAAAACATCGGGACCACAGTGTCGTGTTTCGACCGCAGAACCTCGAGCCCAGACCGGGAAGCAGGTGTTTGAAGGAACCAGAAATCTCCCAACAGCAGTTCCGGCTCCCGCACGAGCCACTACGGCATCATATCGCCAATTCTGGAAGCGTTACAGCGCGCAATCGCCTACAGAGAGCACAGGCATCTGAAAGTGGCCGCACCTTCTATAATATTTACGAGAATTACACAAAATAAACGGTTTGTGACTGACATCAAGATGCAGTTTAAATAGGTACTTTTATAAAATCTGTTAAACTAACGATAACGTAAATGAAATGATGCTTTAGGTTGCATGAATGAGCTTAAAAGCTAAATACTAATTCTTTAATGTTTTAAGACAAGTGCTTGACAGGAGACCATCAATAACTAAGCCAAACTTCGACACTTGACAGTTCTACATATCTTGTGGTTGCAAGGCGTGATACACCGGAAATTCAGCTAAGTTCACGTACCAATAAAAAAATTCACACGTAAAGTAGTCACTACAGTCATTATCATCACCTATTTCTACTTTTCATTTATTTCTTCAGGTTACCTCAACTTTTACAATTTAAAGCCCTGCGCAGCTTCATGCTAACAGTGTTACTTCTTTTCAACGTGTCCGAGAGACTAAAGTAGCATTCCTTAAAAAGGACCTATCCACCAACGGCTCTGCTTGAATAATTTTAAGTCCTCTTTTCCTTAGTAATAGCAGTATCAACAATGGAAATGCTGAAGTTTTGTGATTGCTCGGAAAATGGATAAAATACTGATAGCAGCAATGCCAGGCACTCAAAACAGGATACCGCTTTACGATCATATGCGTAACTAAAGAATGTCATCACCACCTAAAATATTTTAAAATTGAAGTAAAGTATGAGCAGCTTCAAAATATGAGGCGAGAACGAACACCAACTAAAAATAAGCGCGAATCATGAATTGGCTTTTCAAAAAGCCGAATTGAACGAACCACGATTTACCTTAGTTCGTAAATAATTACGCATGTACATGATGAATGCAACAGTATAAAACTAAAATTACCACAAAAGCCATAAAAAGCTTCATTGAAACCTAAAAATGAAAGAAATAACACATCACTCAAAAAAATCTTCCTTAAAATATGAAGTAACTTTGAAAAAATCAACACACCTACTCGGACTGGCAAAAGCTCACTCGACCATTGCAGGACAGAAATTTTTGCAGATCGTTTACACGTGCGCATGCTTCGTTATAAGATTAACATAAACGCGTGCACAATAACACGAATAGACTTAAAACTGCAACACCACATCAAAGGCTCGACAAAGCAACAGTATTGCGAGGACGATATAGATTATTTTTACGTTCTCTACGTGTAATTGAACTGTATTTAGTACCAGGTTCTACGTTAACACGTTAGTGTTACTGAAGTTTCGGTATTGAAAAGAACGCTTCAACATTCAACAGTCTGTCACAAGATTAGATGATGGGTTAGCTAAAGCCTACTGAACCACGACACACGTGCTCCCAAGAGAGGAAGTAGAAAGGCAACATTTAGGAAGAAATTAAGGAAACGGAAAATCTATGCACTAGGTGTGTTCCCACGCAAAATACCCAGAGCACAGAAACAGTAAATTGGAAAGTAAATTTGTGCTGACAAAAACGACAGCAGTGAACTGGAAAAAATATGGCCCGTAACAAAATCCAATTCTATTTCAACAATAAGAAAAGAAGGACTACCTAACCAGTTTGTTGAATTTGAAGAAGTCAAAAGTTATTATTTTAGTTTGAAACTTCCAAGCCACAACAAATGCAATCTCAAGAGACGAAGAGAATGTACCATAAGGCATGGACTGTAGAAAATAGCATTTATGCGCCATGTTTGGTCCCACACAGGATATCCTACACAAAAACGCAATAAATTAGATGGAAAAGGAAGAAAAGACAAAGAAGAGACAGCAAAGAAGACACGAAAACTGAAAGAAGCAAGGCGGGCAGTAAACGTAAATGTTCCTAATGCCTATCTATAGCTGAAGTAACCTAAAAGTATCCCAGAGGGGGTGCCATGCTCCATGGTATAGGATACACAAACGTAACCATCCTAAACACATTGTGCAACCTACGGCTCCTGAGAGCAAGTCATAAGTAGGAGTGATCAATTGTACGCCGGATATAAATCCGTTATATTCAGCGAGACTCATAATTGGGATTGAGTATCACAACTACTCACATCCTGTAACTAAACAAATATTATTTTAGCTAATTAAACAACCTAGCGATAAGTTCTAAAATAATTTAAAAAAAATTTTTTGGATGTGACATTTTAAAAAAATACGAAAAATAGGTAAGTACTTCAAGCAAATTAATTTCAAGCCATGATACAACAAACGCTTTCGAATAATGCTCATGAAATTCGGGAGATAAGCTAGACTTCAGGTCCAAGTGTTTCACAACTCAAATTGTGGCGAGTCATGAAACGTTCGGATTCCTCAGTTTAGCCTCAGGCCACCATGGAGCAAACCATTCAAAACTCAACAAAGCGCAATTTTGATTAAACATTTGAAAGCATTGATTGAAAAATTAGAACTCGGGTGATGACGCAAGAGATAAGGAGGAATTTAAACTAACTCCCTTTAAATAGCATATTTTTAGTACATATTTCCCCTGATTTGATTAGCTGAATAATCTAATAAGATGAATAGTTAAAAATTATTTTCAATCAGAGTTACTAAATGAGGAGCTTTCGTCTTCACAATTTTCTGAGGTTCACAAGAGAGGAAGTGTTCTATGAATAACGTGCAGAACAAAACAAAAAAAGGGCATGCAAACACACCATTGTCAGGCTGATACGACATCGAATTCGGCACCACAGCTGAAACGAAAAGGTAACTATGAACATAGGAACACAGACCACAAAGTAAGGTGAGCTCAATAGGCTTTAGTTATAGCGGTGTGAGGGAGTTAGTGACGGTAAATTAAATATAAATTGTAACGAATGGGAAATGGGTGTCCAATCTCTCAGTATTTAAAATAAAAAAATGTAAATTTCAATGCGTTTGCGCTAGTATTAATCTTTTGGCCATAGCATGAACTAGTCTTTGTTTTACTTAAGAAGAGATAATTGATTACGGGCACTTATTTTTGAAAAGTGAAAAAGAATGTCAAAATTCACGGAACTTGTTTCATTTCGAAGTTATAAATGGTATTTTTCAACCAGAGATTTTTGAAAAACAAAGATCAAAGGGCTAATTTTCTCGGCCCTTTCCCCATATTCAGGAGGCGTTCTACGGCAATGATGATGTAACCTTAAGACAATCAAAAACGTCAATAAACTGCATTGTAAATTTATTACGAGCATCCTTCTTTGACATCGAAAATGAATATTTTCCATTAACAATGGGTGTGAATCTTCTTGAATGTTAGGATCATCTTTCTGGAATGTAACTAGTCTGAAACCTTTCAGAAATATTGTTCAAACAGAAATCGGTGGTGAGGGTGCAAAACTTAATTTAATGACACGCTACCAATTTTGCCTTACAAACAAATTGGAGGATTGAATGCTAAGAATTCGTGATTTTTCTCAAGGATGTAAATGATTCGCCTTTAAAGCCCCCCAATGCAAACACCTCAGGGACCGGGATGCTTAATCCTACGTGTCTGACGTATTAGAATTGAGCAAAAATTTTAGTACAGAATCCTAAGCAAAACGTAAATCTTAAATAATTTTCGTGATTCATTGGTATAAGTGAACAGCGGAAATTTCGAACAATAATTTCGTTTTCATACTGATATTCGATAATAATGATGGGATCAAATCATCGTTACTTACTTCAGCAAACCTCGAAAATAATCATAACAATTTAGCTCAAATGAATAATCAGATGAAATGGTTGATAGTATAACGAATTACAAAAAAGATAAATGTGAAGGATCTATTTCCGAGAATGAAATGGCACAGCGTATAGTGTACCTGTGAACTTAAAAAAACTCACTTATTCAAAAATGAAAGCAATTGTGTGAGATTCAAATAGCTAAAAAAATGCAAAAAAATATTGAATTAAGATTTAATTTCTAGAAAAGGACGAAAGATTCGCCAATTATAGTTTGGTAATTATATGTTTAGCATGTTCAAAAGCGTCTACTCAAGTTGTGGACCTGTAGATTCAAAAACAAAAACTTGAAACACAAAGCTCGATTCAGAGGAGCTGAAAGCAGAATGTAGTGCCACAAATTAACTCTATGGGAGGATTTAGTAAGCATTGGGGGAACTAGGGAACATGGGAGTCTTCAACTCAAATAAGTAATACAAAGCACACTCCACAAGTGGAGGCAAAGCTCACTAAGCACCCTGCAGCATGCGATGTGCACACACGAGACAGGAAGGCAACATGCGCTGTAAAATCGTAGCTACCCAGTGAAGTGAGAGCAACTCCCAAATGTGACTTTAACATTACTGGACTCTGCAGAGATTCTATTCAATGTGTCAATATAGAGTTTCAATTTTGGAAACGGTATAATAGATACCGTTTGGTGCACACAAGATCTATGCGAGTGTTGTACTTAAATAAAAAGAAGTAAATGATGTATGAGGGCAAGATATAAATGAAGCACTTGATGCTATTTTTTCCTGCTCGGCATTCCTTCGATTTCAAGTCATGAATGATATTTTCTGGGAATAATAAAATGCTAGGTTGGGTGTGGGTAATACGTTGTTAAGAACATCTGAAGGATCTATGCCCTTGAAATCTTTTTATCAACCAAATCAGCTTAATTGATCATTTTTCATTAATATTGAGCAGATGCGAAACAAAAGATAAATGACAGGACAGACTACTATTTGAATTGGTAAGCATAATTCTCATTTGCTTGGGTAAATGAATATAAATTTTCAGCAATATTTATGATTGAAATATTCAAGTCGGACAGTTATGTTGCAAGAATAACAATTCAATGTTTTTGGCCCCATGACATCACTGAAATGGTCAAAAAGAAAGTGATAAATATCACACGATAGTAAGAATTTGAAATAATATACCTAAACGATAATTTTCAAAATCATATTTCTACACATGCTAGGTTGTAAAATTAGAAACAATACTTCAGTCGTTTCACGCTCTGCTCAAAATTAGATGTGGAAATCATGAAATTGTTGGCTTGCGAGAGAGTAACTTGCGAGTGTGTGTTTAGTGAGCGCTTACAAAATTACTTTCAACGTAGGTGATTGGTAAGGTAAGGTGATGAGTGAATGGCTGCTGTGAATTCCCTTTCTCTTTGAGTGAATTTTCAACTGAATGAAACAAAGAAAAATTCTTTGTTTATTTACGATCAAAGAACGTCTCAAGGGTAGAGCCCGTGAACTGTTCACAAGGCACTACATCACTACAGAGTCCAGGCTAAAGATAAAGTGACACTTGTGACCTGTCCCACGGTGCTGCAGTTTGTAACTCAGCTGGTTCAGACGCTCACCCTGGAAGCCAGCTGCAGGTGCCAACGCAGACAGATGGCAGCAGGTACATGAAAAGAGACGAGAAAACATCGAATTAATTTAAAGGTAGTACAGAACGCACGTCACACACAGTAAGTTTTAGTGATTGCTAAATTATGTGTAGAGCTGAATCAACTTGAGTAGTTTAAATTGTAATTATGGCAGCATACCAATTGCGTTGATCCGATTTGTCTCGAGGATGACAAGAGATGCTGAGGATTTTATAAACAAAATACCTTTCATTGTTTCAGAACCTCGCGTACTAGTAGCATCGAGGAAACAAGCCTCAAGTTTCTTTTCGAAATACTCTGCTTTGTTCTGTGTAATCTGAAAGGCGGTAAATTCAAGCGCTCATGTTCAAAAGATGAGTGTGGTAACATTTTCCAAAGGAAAATTATCAAAGACTCTCAAATTTTAGTCATTTGAAATAACTCATATAACGAATGTCATGCATTCAATAATCAATAAATGAATTACAGTACAATAACTAATATTTTCAGCGAAAGGAACAAAGACCAAGACATTAATTTAAAACATCAATATCTTTATTGGGAGTTCATGCAGAAATGAGCATTGATGTAAAAGCTTGTAAGTATTTCACAAGTTACGATAAATTTCTAAACACATTGGCTCTGATGTGTGTCAAATATGTTTATGAAAAACTTCTAAGTTCAGCGATATGCACGGTATCTGGTCCACAGTGGAAAATTAATACTCTTTTAAATCGCTGTATTTCGCTGAAAACCTTTTGGATTCCCAAATACTGGCAATTTTCATTTTAATTGCCCTTTTATACTTTTCCCTGCCATTGCGGCAACGTGTTAAGAACATAGTTTGGGGAAAGAGGATGAGACATACTGTAGCTAAAAAAGCGAAACGTGGTAAAATCCTGAGCAAATTTGCATACTATTAAAAATATCAGTTTACATGTCGATTTTTTCACGTGATTGATTATAACAAAGTTTCAGCCTCCCTTTACCACAACAAAGATGTTCAAAAAGAGGAAGGATGAAGGTTCCATTCAGCAAGGAGTTAAGGGAACGTAAAATCTACGCACAAGGTGCATAAAAACAGTAAGCTAAGGAAGAAGTCCATGAAACAAGATTAAAAGTTGAAGAAAAAAGCAGTAGGTGCTGAAAAACAAAACAGCAGTAAACCGAAAAAAGATGGTCCGTAACAAAAGAAAGAACCTATTTAATTTCAACAAAAAGAAGGCCTACTTAACCTTTAGCTAGGGACCTCACATAATCTCTCTGGAAGCGCGTCGATTTTTTTCAAATACTGTCTTTGAATTCTTCAAGCAATCGGAGAAAGATAAATCTTTATAAAATTGAATAAACACCACGATATGAAGCTTACTTCAACGCTAATGTTTATAAGGGCTAATATTGGTCTTAATTATTACAATATGCTATTATTTGAAGAATGGAGGTCGTAACATTATTTTCCAGATCAAAATCGTCGCATGTCTCTGTGCAGATTAGCGAAGTTCAGCGCTGCAACGTCCGCGTCAGTGCAGGTCGTCGCGATATTTTAGATCGCAGCCGAGGCAGCCGTGAGGTACCAAAACTACCCCCTTTACTCTCGATGTTTTCGTTTGAGACGGCTACAAAAACAAAGCTAGAAGAATAGTAACTAGTTAAACGTTTGGCTTAGTTCTTAACACTTTAAGTGCAACGTGACCCACCGGTGGTCATTAAGGAGATTTTCAAAATGCTGCTGACCAACCAGCAGTCACTAACTCAATTTTCATAAATACCTAATGAAAACTAAATACAGGCACGATTTTTTTTAGTGTTCCGTATTTTCGAAATGGATCTCTAAAAAGAATTCTAATGTTGGTTGGACATTGAACTTCAGTTTCACCCGCCGCACTTAACGTGCTAAGGTCTACACAAATGTTCCATCAGCATCTCGGGAAAAGCTATCATAGAAATACAAACGCAGTTACAGTTAGCTCAAGCCATCACAAAACATGATACAAGCCAGTAATCTGCAAATGTTCCAGGTATATGATATCGATCAGTACATCACGTGAAGATTGAGGAACACTTGCCGAACTCCATCTAGCAGCGGCGGAGAGAGGACCAAGTCCTCAATTTTTGCAAGTGTTTCTCTTCGGCATCAGGACGAGGCCGACCATAACACTCGAGAGGCACGGGACTCTCAAGACACTTTGCCTGACGTCTTTAAGAACGTGTCCCTAGATAGTTCCCCCATCCTGAACTGGAATCAAACTTTGAAAACCAAGAGGAAGTTTCACTGGGCCTATGGCGCAAATTCTAAAAACATGCCCCCACCCAAAAACGCATTCGAACACGTGTTGAATTTGCATTAACTCTCGTTTTATATTTACCAGGTAAAACAGAATCTGGTAGAGTATTATTAATAGACACAGTCCAAGTGCCACTTATTTGAATTACGAACTCGTGTTCACAAAAGAACATACCATTTTCTGCAGTGTTAGTAGTAAAGAAGCGCTAAAAAATATCAGTAACATTCGCACAACTGAGATTGAACGTCTGGTCTATTTCTGTAAAGCCACGTAACGGAAAAAATCGTCTTGAATACTCCATAGTTCGAGTTCATCGGTCTCTAGAAAATAAAGCACGCCTCGTAAGATGCCGCAAAACAAACACAGAATAACTAGCGAAAATAAGATACACATGATATTAACAGAACATGTCCAGACACGGCGGCATTGCGATGGAACTCGGTAAACACGAGCAGACGTAGCTGCTCCATGGCTGGCTGGCCACCTGGCAACGTCAACACCAGGCAACGCTAACTCGCTGGGTCAACACCCGCAGGGCTCCCTCATCATAACGCTCAAATTCGGCCTCGCCGCTCACACAAGTGCGCCGCTCCGAACAACACAACTTGACCAGCGTAGTTCTTGTGGTCGAATTGTGGCATCAAGTCTGATGGTCCTTCTAGAACGAAGGACCAGTGTAGGTTCCATCAAAAAAATTCGATTATCAGTGAATGAACAGTATTGTTCATTTTATTTTGGAACAGCAAAATTAATGGCGGTTGAATGCTATTTCAAACAAGTAATAAATATTCCTGAGGAATTATAAATATCAATTTAAGTATGCGATGATAGGACGATATCTACGAAGAACTTAACTCACTACCAATAATCAACTAAAATTAGCGAACAACAATGGAAATCCAACGACAATCCCATGATAAAGTTGAGCTTGATTAACAATTAAACCAACGATACCTAATACAACTACGAACGATGCATTAAACAGTCGCGCATGTCACTGCATGCTCTAAATGTCCCCCTCAGCTGAATGACACAAGAGAGCAGCAGTTGGATGCAGCAGAGGACAAATGCCCTCAGCGCTTTTTCCGGGCTTCTCATATGTTCACTTCAAAAACTAGTGATTAATTAATGGAGAACAAGAAATCAAATTAACTTCAAGAATAATCTCCAGAGGAATTACCTTCATATTTGACAGCTTGCATTTTGTCAAAAAAAATAGACGTACGAGTGATTGCCTCGTTAGCTCGTTAAAGTTTTGGATGCACTTATTCTTATTTCCATCCTTCCAAGGATACGAGATAATGTTGAGCTTGTACAAGTAACTTATCAAACCCAAGAGAACGAGTTTGCTTCATAAGCATGGAGTTGAGGAAAAGTAATCTGGGAGGGTTCGCTGTTACCATATACCAGTATGATGCATTTTGAATTGCTGATATGTTAGTTATGACATCATTTCATTTGAAATTATGTGCAAACTAAAAAACTTGCACGAGTTTGTAATAGAAAATGCAAGTTATACACTGTCTGTAGAAATACAAAATTGATTAGCCTACTAATGATCTTACATAGAACCAACCTGTTGGCATTCTTCCCTTAACAGCGTTCGTTTTTTTACCTCGTATCCGATGCTCTTAACGATTCAATCATCCTCTGAACTTCAAGCCATGTGGAGAATACAGGCTTTTTTGTCCTATCATAATTTAATCGAAATTTGTCCTGATAACGATGATTATAAAATTTTGACTAGTACAACTCCTTTCCGTTGAAACAGTTAGGCCGAAACTATTGGAAATGACACAACACGATGCTTGAATTAAGTTAGTAGGAAAATTCTCCTACCATTTCAGCTGTTTCGCAATTCGCTACAATTCTTATATTCAGCGGACTATTCATAGTACCTAATATTCAGCTCTGGTTCCCAGGCCCTAATAAAATTCAACAAAACTATCTATCATCTCGTCTAATTGTCTGCTTCCCATTTGAAGTGAAATACTTATTTTCGTTCAACACAAAGTGAATAAATAAGCGAAAGCCAGAGACTGATCTCTTCTCTTCTGTTAGGCAATTCAATACCAAGAAACGGAATATTTGTAGAGTGTCAAGAGGTCACACGGCGGTGTGACTCGATGCTCAGCATAGCATAGAGTATTTGGGATTATTTTTGGCGCTGCAATAATCCACGATCAAATAAGGATTAGAGCATTATTACACCTTAGATGCGATGGTTTTGGAAGGTGAGTGCGACTGTAATTTATAGACGCATACTGTAACCCAAAAGTTTCAACCTTGATGTAACAAGCTCTATTTAGCGAGAAAAAGTCCATCAGTTTCCACAACGCGCACAATGGTGCGAGCTATGATTGCGATCAGACGCTGAAACTAACAAGAGCTGCAGGGAATTTACAATGAACAACGAACAAATATCAACAGCAAATGACGCCCGCAAGCAACCGCTCACACGGGTTGTTCAAACTCGGGATATCTTCTCGAGGGAAAATATGAAATTTTTGAGGCAGCACTACAAGAAGAGGCGCGTTCTGGCCTGGCAATGTTGCCCTCAAGTGGCCACAAACAAGGGACACAAAAGCTGTGTTGCCATTACCGTTATGAAGGTTTTCTCTCGGGAGAAACGAGCAAAAACTGGGAAAAGAGGCCGGCGAAGGTGAGGCTTGCCATGATGCCCAGGCCGCCGCCGCAGCGGGGTGTCATCTCGCTCCAATTTATGGCCATAATTACCGAATAAAAATTGTGCGTTGGTCCAAGGATCTGCCGTAAATCAGCATTCGAGAGCCAGCGGCGGGCGCTTATCCTCGGCAGCGCAGGCCAATGGGGGGCGCCGAGCCGGGCCTCTCAGCGCCATTGGCCGCCCTGAGCAGGGCACAAAAAGAGCCGAGATGAGGAGGAGCCACGGGGGCGACGCTCCCCGCCGTTCCCGCGGCTATTGGGGCGCGCAGGAGGAGGAGCGACGCAGGCAGCTGCAGGAGCCGGCCAACGAGATCGGGCTGTCCAGTCCCACCCACTCGGGGCTGGGGAAGTGCACGAGGCTTCCCCAGCATTCCCCGCACCCCGGCCTGTCATCCATTAATTAGGAGAGAAAGAGATCGAGGGGCAGGCTCAGCCAGGTGGCAGGCTGGAGCAGTGGTCCTGCTGCGCCATGCCTGGCAGGCTGGAGCAGTGGGCCTGCTGCGCCATGTCAGGCAGGCTGGAGCAGTGGTCCTGTTGCGCCATGCCAGGCAGACTGGAGCAGTGGTCCTGCTGCGCCATGCCAGGCAGGCTGGAGCAGTGGTCGTGCTGCGCCATGTCAGGCAGGCTGGAGCAGTGGTCGTGCTGCGCCATGTCCGGCAGGTTGGAGCAATGGTTCTGCTGCGCCATGTCAAGATAGGCTAGAAGAAAACTAGCGCACGAGATGCCTTTAGGCTGTTCCCTTTAACTACATTCGATGACATTGGAATCCGTCCAGTCATTTAACTCTTATTGCTTTCTATAATTGTCTCAAAAAGTTAAACTCTCTCGCCGGGTCCTTTGATGCAAACAGAACGCTCGCCTTGACTTTACTGCACTCCATATCTTAAATAATCAATGAACTCGTGTCCGTTTATTAGCAATGGAAGAACAATACATCAGATGGAGGCCGCAGAAGGTGGACTTATCGCCACTGGTTTCCTTAGAAAAGTGGATAGCAGTAACGCAGCCGTAGGGCTATTCGTAGTCCAAATTCAGGAAAAAAAGTACAAGCGGTCGTATGCGCAGAGCAAATAACTTAGGCACGTCATGAGGAAATCGCAGTCTTTGTATGATTTACTACCTTATTCACACTACAAACAGAACAATCTCACGTAGCATTCCGCAAGCGAGCACGGAATAATTTAAGTATAAAAAACACAGATTACCTCAAACGAATTTTTTAGCTCGGCTTGAACTGACGGTCAGTTTAAAGAACAGATAGGCAATAATTAGTGGAGAAAAGCCTTAAAAAATGTTTACATCCAGTTGAGCCGCTGCTGATTGCAGGACACGAAAGTTGACTAAGGAGGGAAGACAAACGCTTTCGCTGACGAGGAAGGAAGACAAAAGCTGTTCACGTTCTGAATTTAAAATAACGAAGAATTTGATTCATATCTGAAAATATTATAAATGAACTTATGATGATGTACAAGCAAGCACCGACTCAGAAAAGCCACCGTATCGGTGGAATACATAGGGCAAGTGGCGACCCTCGATGAAGAGCTGAAGTAGTGATTACGATACTAAATGTGCTGAAGTTGTGAAAAAATGGATCATAAGGAACATAATGCAATGTTAGACATATTGAACATCAACGACGCTTCTGATGACGATAAGAACTCATAAGAATGCTGACATGCGCATTCTGTCAAGAAGTAATAGCTACCACTACGTAATGATTATTACGCCAATACGTTACTAGATTAATGGAATAACCACCTAAAATAGTTCATTTTACAAAAGGTAAGAACGCATGCATATGAAATTCTATAACTTTCTGGGAAATGAACAAGCGAGGTTCGCTGTCGGAGGTTCCCTCATTAGTTGAAGCACAGGAGATCCTCGAATTGCACATCGTCTAATGGGACAGCAACTACCACGGAGATATGGAAATTGTTGTACTCTTAATTATTCAAAATCAGCATCAAGTTTGGTATTGTTTCAACACGAAATAAGTGTTAAATCAGCGAGCAGAATGTCATTCTTGTAAAACGTTTTTAAATGTGTTCTTTTAGTGATTGTTTGTAAAGTAAGTGTCGAATTGTTTAACACAAAATAAGTTCCGAATTGTTTTAAGAAGTATTAATAAGTTTCGTATTGTTTTAATAAGGGGATTAATATTTTTTACCCGTATAAGTTCAGGTTCTTAAAAGATGTTGAACTCGAAGAACCCCTGTGGAGTGAGTGGCCTCTAGTGAACGCTGAGCACACCGGAGCTCATTGGCATGCGCCGCACAAACACGGCACGGCGCAAAAACGCCACAAATCAGCCATTTTGACGCTATAATCATGAGGTCGAATGATGCATGAGATGACCAGCTCACTGGACAGAAAGAACGTAAATCTACGTATTTTTTATAAACAGAATCCCCGTCTTGAAGAATAAATGGAGTTTTTCTTGGAGTGCCTTCAACAGTCCCGAGAATACCGATGGTGCGCAAGCTCTGCATGAAATACTAGACGAGGCCTTTGTTTACATTTATATCCAAGAAGAGCTTATATATCAATGCACACAAAAAAACGAGTTGACATTTGCAAGAAAATGTGCGTTGTGGTTTTTCTGAAGAGTTGATAGCTGAACAATGAAAACTTTTATTCATGACTGCGAAGGTCATCAGTGACTCGTTATGTGAGGTTGTTTATGATGCCAATTTCTGAGAAACATTCCTCGTAATATGGGTGTTCGTCACTGATCGTATCCACAATAAGAAATGTGGCAGTAAACAAACAGAGAGTTGTAATTAATAATCTAATGGGCACAGCTTAAAAAATAAATTGGTGGCACGAATTGCGAGAAACTTATAATTTTAGGGTCACTTTAGTGCTGTTGAGGAGTTAGAAGATGATATCACAGCTTCGTAAAATTTCTTGAGTAACTTCTTTAAACACATGGAAAGTCATTACAAACTAGCCTGTAAGAAAATTTAGTTGTGTTATATTTTTAACATTTTATAAATGTATGCAAATATTTTCATGAAAAATGCAAATGTCAAGTCCTTTGAGGTGGTAGAAGATGCTATATTTTCATAATTGTTTTATTCAAATATAATAATTTTAGTTATTTCTTATCATTAAATGAGTGAGACCCGACGAAAAAAGTTAAAAATGAAAAAAATGTACATATTGAGCATTTTAGCAAAATCTACCTTAAAAAATCTATTTTCAAGTGCCGTGAGGAAGCAAAAGATATCGACCAATTCTACTTAATTTGGTACAATTTTTCCTCTCCTGTCGTAACATATTTTTAGAGGTAGCCCAACTTCAATTTAGAAAAAGTTCAAAAAACACTCTACCCTATTGGGGACCTAACCCAAGTCGCAGAATAGAGTTTCATTCTTCAACCCAGTTTTGGTGTTCGGTCTTTGCAGCGTTTAAAAAATTATGCTGCTTATCAACTCCGAAGCACCGTGTTCGAACCGCTGATTGTATATATTAAGTGAAGCAGATTTTACAGAACGGATTAATAGATTAGATCATAAGTTAGTTTAAGCCTCCCTAACCGCTACAAAAAAGAGCGCATCGAAGAGAGGGAGGAGGAAGGCACCATTTAGGATGGAGATATAAGAATGGGGAATCTATGCAGAAGGGACATAGAAACAGAAAGTTGAGAAAGAAATTCATGAAATAAGAAAAAGTTGAAGAATAAAGTCAGAGGTGCTGAAAAACAGGACAGCAGTGAACCAAAAAAGGTGGTCTTCAACAAAACGAAAACATATTATTTCAACAAAAAGAAGGCCTACCTAACTCTCAGCTCGGGCCCTCACACATTTTCTCGTTTGGGAGTGCTAATTCCATAGATATAATAGTTGTATCCCCCTGAGGGGTTTTACAGAACAGAACTAATCAAGAACGAACTTATACAAAAACAACATAAAAAGAATAGCAGAAAAATGAAGCAGAGAAATTGAAACGCCAAGCAATGAGACCCCTACGATCAGTCAATGTGACTAAATCATTATTTTTAGTTACGAAAAATCGACAAAAAATGAGGTCATAGTTGGCACTTTGACCCCAAAGTGCGCCACCGTTGGCCACGGAGAGAATTTTTTCGTAATACTGCTGACTAACTAGTAGTCACAAAATCAATTTTTAAATACTCATTACGCATAATTTTTAAATGAAGGCATGATCCAGTTCATGTTTGCTATTTTCAGAATTTCTTACTATAATTGACCTTAAATTTGAGTTCAATATTGAACTTCAGTTAAACTAGTTGCGGTCAAAGTGTTAACAGAAGGGACAAGGCCCAGAAATGGGGGCACATCAGAGCTCTGTGCAGCAGAGCAGGGCAAGCCAGCGGCCTCCATTTTGTTTAGAGCTCAGGAGAGATGAGGCAGAGAGGGAGAGGCAGAGGGAGAGAGAAAGAGAGGCGGCGTCTTCTCCTCTGCGAGACTTTGATGCTGCCTCGCTTGTGCCTTACCTAATGAACTTGTTCAACATTTGACTGATCAGCTTATTTATGGAGTATGATCACGTAACGACACAAGATGGATTTCAACAGATATTGTGAGCATTGTGTAAAAAAACGGAAAGTTGTACATCGTATGCACGATTGACCAGTAGGAAAATACCTAAATATATTCGCAAATTGTGGAACACTGAACGGGACACATACATGGAAAATGGTGCACTTCAAGATTCACATTTTCATGCTACGACCTCTTACAACAAGCGATTCTGATTTTGCAGTTTTAGCGAATGATGGGTGTAACTAACTTGCTGAGGCTGAGCACATCGGTAACTCATAGGAGAAGACACACATTTTCAACCGTGTAGCTGGAGTCTAAGAACTTACTTCCATCTAAGGAACAAAATTCTTATGATGAACTGAAGAAAAATCTCTTTCGTAATGTAGTATACAGAAAACGCGCAGCGGGATGGTTATCATTTATTCACGTAAATTTGGACTGTTTTTCTTTAAACGATGCCTCTTACAGAGAAAGTAAAATTGTGTTGAAGTAGTGAATTATCTCAGAGAAGGAAATCCATTTTACACAAATCATAACTGTTTATATGCAGATAGTTTATTAAACAGTAAAAGAATTCTATGCTTATCGGTATTACAAATAATAAATGCCCTCTCTGCTTTAGAGAGCATTTCGTAGACAAAATAGAATATTATTTCAATAACGAGACAAAACTGGATAGAACGCCGTTATTTTCTATCGTTATTCGCTATCGAAGAAAGTTTCATCAAAGATTTGGGCGAAAATACCATTACGATAATTGCCAGGGCGCAAGACCTTACTGCACATATTTGTATTTCGGTTATTTACTTCAAATCACGGGCGTCTAGCAAGCCTTGCCTAAACATCCTAAATGACGGCGCATCTTTTACTAGTTGGATTTACTCCTAAAATAATAGTGCCTGTAACTAAATAAATAACCTTCTCCCCCATAAACTTTACAAAATTTCTACAATCAATATTTATTTTTCCGCTTGTTCAAACTTTGTTGTTGAAGTATGACTCATGAAAAATAAGGAGCTTACAATACGTATTACCTTAAGTTTTGCCGAACGAAAAGTGCTGAAAAAATGAAGAATGCTATGCGTACAGATAAAAATTTACTTCAAGTTCCACAAAGATAACACATTTCCAGGAAAAATATCGTTGAAAAAAATTCATAGTTATTATATCTACCCAAAAAAATAAATTAAAAAATTTAACTTCCAGCTTTTGTCAATGAAGATTTGTGTCAAATAATTTTGGATAGATTGAAGAAAACGATTAAAAAAATTATGATCTGGAGATAAGGTTAAAAGTACGATAAAATAATACTGCGTAAGATTAATAAGTGCAGGCTACATTTCAGTAATTCGGAACCTAAAATGAAACAAGAAAGTTCGAAATCGAAAAATTCACTGAGTGAAAATTAGTCTACGGATTTCAGCGTTCACATTTAAGTACCTTTAATAATCTTCTAAGAATCACGCAGTAAATGATTGAGTGATTATAAATAAGTTTTAGCATCCCTTTACCGCAACAAAGATGTTCGAACAGAGGAAGGATGAAGGCACCATTTAGTATGGAGTTAAGGAAACGTGGAATCTATGCACAAAGGGTGTTCTCGCACGAGATCCCGTGTGCATAGAAACAGGAAGATAAGAAGGAAGGTTATGAGACAAGATAAAAGTTGAAGAAGGAAGGTTATGGGACAAAATAAAAGTTGAAGAAGGAAGGTTATGAGACAAGATAAAAGTTGAAGAAGAAAGTCATAGGTGCTGAAAAACCGGCTCTGCAATGAACCGAAAAAGATGGTTCTTAGCGAAACAACAACCATTTTATTTCAACAAAAAGAAGGCCTACTTAACTCTCAGCTCAGGACCTCACATATTACCCCTGGGAGTGCTAATTCCCATAGATACAATAGTTGCATCCCCCTGAGCGGCATCAAGCGGTCAATCGTGATCGTGGTCGTAATCAAGACGCCTCTGCATTATGTCTTGGCCACAGTATTTATGTTCTTTGCATGATAACAAACACTGCTGCTTTCTCCCAAGACCTTAAACGATTCTGCACATTCACTAAAACAGCCCCAACACTGTCGTGCAGTTAAAGCTGCAAGTCTGATGAACTATTACGACTAATTCCCCACTGGCCAGTAGTCAATGTACTTTTTTTGTTTTAAATTTGAGTTGTTGTTGAATCTACTATTATTAGCCTCATTAATGGTTCAACGGCAAACGCATTGATGATGTTGAACTTAAATCCAATCAGGCAAGTCAGTCGGCAATCATGCTGTACTTATCCAGGTTCATGTAATCTTGGATACTCTTATCGTTAAAATTTTCCCGCCTTCCATATCTCATGCTCCAATTGTCACACAAGAGTCTCCCGACGTCGGCAAGCTGCCTGCAGTTCTTTATGTTCTCCTCAATTCTAAAGAAAAAAAAACAGAACAAGGAACTGACAAACTCAATCTGAGCCTTTAAGAAACTAAAGAAAAACGCGATAATTAACTGGCATGCTTAACATAAGCCATTTTATAGACTAATAACTACTGTGTTTCTTAGCGAAATGCTATTGTTCCATAGTCAGCTCAATAATTTTCACTACAACAAAGGCGAAAGAATAATAAACAGCTTTGATTTCCAGAAATGAACTGTTCCCTGAAATCAGCGTGTATTACGTACAAATCTCCCGCTAGTCTTACTTGCCAGTTAATCAGATAGTAATGAAGGCCATCACTTATGCTAAACTCCACAAACGAAGTATAAGAGCCACATTTTTACATTGCATATTTCAAAAAAACTTCCAATGTAACTTTGAAGCAACTTTTAAAGCCAGCGTCAACAATGCAGAACATTTAACCTTGCAATTCATTTTGACGTAATTCTGCAACATACTTCCTCTAAAGACGGCCCTGAAGTGAAATTTAATTTGATCGTACCTGGACCTGCTACAATGTCACATAAATTACTCGCTCACATCGCGTCCCGCGAATCAAATTTCAAAAATCCGATACCCTAATAGGACGAGGGACGGAGGCTCACCCCAGCCAACGGTGGCAAATTTCGACCCGAAGATACACATGAAGTTCATGAGACGAGATCGTGAGTGGCAAAGTTGGGAGCTTTGACTTGCATGAGCAAGCGGCAGATGGGGCCTCAGCTGCACTCCCAAAGACTACGCATAGCAAAATAAGCGCACCTTTAAATCCAAAATTAAGATATTAGGAACAGGATTCTCAATTTAGAACATGAGCGTAGAAACACAGCTGAGTTTGTGAGATCACAAAATCTTATTCAAGTGTGTTGCTTGCCCCATGTCTGTAATTGTGGGAAACAAGGTTCCTTGTAGAATGTTTTAGCCACAAAATCTAACCAGATTTTCAACTGCCCAATGAGTATAGAACTTTGAAGGTATGAACACGCAGGAGTATGTTCTACTATCATGAACCTAAACGCACTCGCTAAAATTTAGTACGAGAACTATAGATCTTAATTAGCACCGACAAAATGACGACTATTATTATTGCGCGCTCAAATATCGCCCAACGCAGATAACATAGAAACTTCACAGAAGCCTGTCAGTACATTACTTGCCAACTTCGTGCAAAATATTCTAAGTAATTACATACTTTAAAACTTAGATAAAACTCGGATAAATTCCTTTCAAAACAGCTCAACTTTACAAGCGAATATGCACTTCACGACTCAAAAATCATCGCAAATATCTAGAATAAAATAAAGTATTTCACGTCTACGTTCAAAAATTCTGGAAAAATCTGATGCACCGAGACATGAAACCTCAAAAACGACGATGTCGGAAGAAACCCGTTCATCTCCTGGTTCCAAACTAACTTTCCCTCTTACTAGATCACTAGATCCGTAATTGACAAACACATGCGAGTATAAATACGACTAAATTTCAACATGTTTACTACTGTTCCATCGTCCACAAATACAGGTACGAGTGAATTTAAATGTGTTTCGTCTATCCCACGGAGAAAGGTCAACAAATACGCAACTAGTGAATTTGAACATAATTCGTCTATTCCACAGGGGAAAAGTGAACAAATACGCTTACGAGTGAATTTGAACATGTTCATAAGAGAGGAGCGGCTGGAGAGGCGCAGCGTAAGTGGGCAGGCGCTCGGCAGCAAAAGTCTTGATTGACTCAGTCGCTTCCTGCTCCTGCGACACGCAACCTCCGCACGCGACGTGCCTCACGCGACGTGGTCTGTACAGCCTGGTGCACATGGTCTGTACAGCCTGGTGCGCGTGGTCTATACAGCCTGGTGCACGTGGTCTGTACAGCCTGGTGCACGTGGTCTGTACAGCCTGGTGCACGTGGTCTGTACAGCCTGGTGCACGTGGTCTGTACAGCCTGGTACACGTGGTCTGTACAGCCTGGTGCACGTGGTCTGTACAGCCTGGTGCACGTGGTCTGTACAGCCTGGTGCACGTGGTCTGTACAGCCTGGTGCATGTGGTCTGTACAGCCTGGTGCACGTGGTCTGTACAGCCTGGTGCACGTGGTCTGTACAGCCTGGTACACGTCGTCTGTACAGCCTGGTGCACGTGGTCTGTACAGCCTGGTGCACGTGGTCTGTACAGCCTGGTGCACGTGGTCTGTACAGCCTGGTGCACGTCGTCTGTACAGCCTGGTACTTGACGAGGCATAAAAACAACCAGAGACATAACGCGTCGTTGCAGTCACAAAGTGAACTCTCCCAAGCCGCAAAGCAAACTTTTTGCTCATTGAACCATCATTACTTTTCCGTTCTCAGCACTGAACTACGGTTTTTACCTGTGAACTAGGACCAAAGTACAAAATTAATAAAAGTAACGCAAGGAAAAAATACAGCACAGCGTGTCTCTCGGCAAAGTGAGCACAGACGGGGGAAGCTGGAGATCTTGGAAGGAACCAAATGTCTTCCCGTGAGTACATCGGAGATACTCTCCTTAGAAGTTGGTACACTGTAAGAATAACTCGGAGAAAATAAGAACAAAATCTATTTAGAACACATCCCAAAAGTAAAATCGCATCCTTTGCTGTGGGTCACCTTTTGCGAATAAGCTGTGTGTGAATTTTATGAACGAAATTAGTTCATAAAATTTTACTTCTCTTTAGGATTCACGGGAGGAAGCACTACTCTTCTGCAGTATGTTAATTAAAGAACCTTTCGAACCACTGGATTCTCAGATCTATATTTTCTGGGCCACAAGTAATATTGTATTTAATGTCGAAAATATACCTAGTTGTTCGGGGGAAAATTATCACCGTTCATAGCATATTTTCTCTATTTATTTACTTTCCATGGGATATTTCAGTTTGCTGCAAGTAACGGACGTCCCTTAGGGCAAGTAAGTACTAAGAAGCCTTAGATTATTCGGCACATCTTTTTTTAGCGAGACAAGAAGTTGGTTCGCTACAAGTTTTGAACTGATTTGAACGTAACCATCACCATGAGACCACGCTTCGTCGTTTTGGTAGAATTTTTCAAACGTTATTGCCCTCGAATGATTTAAAGAAGACCATGTTGGTAGAACAGAAACGAAAATTCCCATAATAATGTCGGGCTCGTCGAGTATGCTACCGTTATCAAACTTCCTTGCAATCCTGCAAATCTTTTACTTTCTATCGCACTCGCCGAGATTTGCCGAAAAGCGAGAAAATGTTCACCAAACGAAACGTTATGAATGATACACACGCAATTCAACTCAAAACTTCACGAATTTATACGTTTAACTTCAAAGAAACCCTCACGCAGTCTGTAACTAGGAACGAAATTGAGTTGTACATTTAAACCATGTCATCAACTCCCACAGAAAGCTAAAGTGAACAGAGACATACAACAGCGAATCCACAAATTGAATGATAGCGCGTAATTGAACCTGAAGGACAACCAATTTAAAACCATCTCCCATTAATACGCGAGACTATAAGGTGCCATTCCTCATGCAATAAAAAGCTCGAAGGGAATTAAATGCAGGCACGCAATTAAAGCGTGAGGCAAGGAAATTAGAGGCAAACCACCGGTTGGAATGCAATCAATATAGCACAAGAAGATAATTGGGCGGTCAAGAGGTAAATGGGCAACGCCAGACGCTGCGTTGCTGCGGCCGCACGCAACGCAGGCAGCGCAACAGGTGGGGGCGCTCAGAGCTGGGCACTCGCGGCAGCGTAATGCTGGGTGTACGAGGCTGTAGACAGGTGTGCACACAGGTGAATAAACAACTATGTTAACAGGTGAATAAACAACTATGTTAACAGGTGAAGAAATTGCTTTGTGAACAGGGGAATTATTAAGTCTTATACAAGTGATCGAATAGGTGCGTAAACAGGTTTATAAACCGGTCTGTAAATATACGTGTAAACAAAAGATAAAACAGTAAAATACAGGAGAATAGCCGGGTGTGGGTAAGGGTGGATAAACAAATAAAGAAAAAATAAGTAAAGAAGGATTTAATAAGCCCGTTGGCCCAATGATACCCAGGCAATTACACAAACAACCGATTTCACAAGCGAACAAGTGAGGGAATAAGCAGGCGAGAGAAGTAAATAAGCAATCAGAATACTGAGATGAGATTAAACAAAATAATCAGCTTTGATTGCATCCGTTAAAGCGTCAGTCTAATGTGTTAAATGAACGAAATTATTAGCTGATCATGAATGTTTAATAGATAAAATAATTCATAACCCACACAACGGAAGTTTTTTTTTTGCGGCCGCGTGAAAGCTGCAATTCGTTAGAGAGTTACAGGCTGCACGTACTTCATTGGAATACTCAGTGAAAATGTCAAAAATGAAGCAGGGAAACACGAAAAATATAACAAAAAACAAAAGTATTCTGACACTCACAGGCACACCTGTATCACCAGAGTGTTGAATTATACAGAACCGCAGCGGTATACAAATAAGCAAACACTGGCACTAAGCAGTGATCAGTAGCAGAATTGCAGGCAATTTGTTGACACAGTCACGGTCAAAGTAGGCTCCTAATTTTTAAAAGCAGTTCTTAAAGATGCGAGAATATAAACGATACAAACCACTGAGCATTTAAAATAAACTCTTATTTCACACTGAAATTATTCAATGACAGGTACATGTAATGTCCAGCCGAGCCAGAAGTTTAGTCCAGTCAATTCCTATAGTTTTGGTGCGATGGCCACGCATAAATGAAAAGATAAGTTGTTGCTCAAGACAGCGCTTTTAAAAAGTGATCATACGCAGAACAAAAGCGCAGGGAATGTTCCTTTGAAAGTTTTTTGGCGGAGACACACGGGAAATCTGAACAACGTGTCCGTGCCCCAGTGGACCATCTCTCCCACATCGATGCTCAGTCTAAATGAAAATGACGAGCTGTCGAAATGAATGAGAATGGAAAACAAGGAGTTCATCTGTAATGGGCAACGAGGAAAATGCGTGTTTTTCAAGTGATTGGTTAACATACGAAAATCGTTAACTTCTCTCACAAATGTTATAGATTTATTTTCACGTTTTCTCCGGTAATTTTTTGTCTCAATTGCTAATTGAAAATCTTCATGCGTTGAAATTTGAGTACATATATGAGCTCTAAAGTAATTCGGACTGCTTAGAAAAATGAACAATATCCCACATCGTCTTGAAAACCACTCTCCGCAGCACCAAAAATTGCACGTATACCTCCATGATGCATGCAATTTTGATAAAATAGAAGTGCAATTGGTGTTTCAGCAGCTATTTAATTACAAGAAATGAGGCTTTACACCGCGTATTTTAGAGTAATGCTACTTTGGGGCCCCGAATTTTAATAAGTTCTTTAATCAGCGCAGTGGCGGACCTTCAAAAGAAACTGCGAGGTTTTGGACCCGCGCAGCGAGCAACGAAGCTCAAGAATTTGGCGATCGAACGTAAGAATTTCCCCAAGAAACGAAAAGTTCTGCCCGGCCTCAGAACTTTTATGATTGTGTCGACAACAAGACATGCGAAAACAAGGATGTTTTTTCGGCTCAAATGATGAAAGCTGCCCTTGCAAGTGGGCCCTGTTGGTGATCTTTCGGTGGAATTTTAGGCCCATTAGACACCGCAAAATATGCTACAACGTGTAAAAAACTGCAGAAGCAAATACAAATTTTGAATACTTTTTAATCTAACAGAACGTAGAAGCTGACAACGTGTTTCCTTTTCCGGTTACTATTTTGCTATGACCCTTGAATTCAGGACTTGCTTGGAAACTTAGTAGACTACAAACAGTGATAGCAGCACATAGTTTAAATAGCGTGGAGATTGAGAGCGTGGTGCTTGATGAGCGAGTCGAAAGTCATTTCAAAAATTCCTAACATTCAATAAATATATATATATTAATGGCGGCATGTTTTCGTAGTTCAAATGATACGTTCATTTCTTTTCCTGGATATGAAAAACAAACTTTGTAAAAACCCATGCTTTACAATACTAGAAACACATACACGGTGTGGATCTACTAAACCAGGATAACATCCGACATCTACACACACATAATAATGAAACGACACCGTATTCTTGAGTAGTTTTTCCCTAGCTTGCTCGCCGGCTGAAAAGCGCAATATCCCACCCATAATAAAGAATTTAAAGAAATGCACAATAAACTTCCTTCTTTCTCACCAATAACTTGAGTAGATTTTCATTCTTACTTCGAAAAAGAAAGCCCATAGCGTGCGAACATCATCGCTACAAAAATCATCTGTTCTGAGAGAAAGTCATGTTGAGGGAACATTGTTCACATGAAATTGATATCCTATCAGAACATAACACACACACAATTCAGCATCTTGACAAAAACTTCTTTATGTGAATAGAGGCAGAACTCTTCTTGAGGTTGGGCACCTAGCGCCAACACCATCGATCTGAGGGTCGGCCATGTAACTTGCATAGCATGGTCGGCCAGCTAATGCAAGTGAAGTTTTTGACAACAGCCACAACCGCAAATCGGGCCCTCACTGCTGGACAACTTGTCAAAAACAAAGAAGAACTTCGTCATCGAAGACGCTGGTTGTTCTCAGACCGCTAATTAACATGTAAGGAACAACGTGGGATCAATGGACTGATGATCAGAGATATATATGTTGCATGAATACCAAAAATGTGTTGCATGATAATCGGAGATGGGATGCGGGATTTCCCCAGCCGTGCTAGAGGATAATCGGAAATGTGTTGCATGATTATCAGAGAAATCATGCGTGAATCTCAGGCGAATGCAACATGGTAATAATATTCTACGGGAATGTGAAATACATGTGAAATAGATGTCAAATAATTTTAAGACTGAAATATGCTGTGCATTAATTTTAAATATTTGAGTGAGTAATAAGAGAAAATTAGACTAATTGAAGTTCAAGTTCAAGTAGCACCACGAATTGCAAAATAAGAGCGTGTCGTGCGGTACAGCTTGTCACGGTGCCAGAAGCAAACGCAGGCATCTTGATGAGACGAAAATGTTAATGCAAGACGATGACATTAGTGCAGGATGTCAGGTACACGGTACAACAGCCTCTCTAAGAGAGCGAGATAGAAAAATGAAATATGAGGCCTACCTGACTACAAATCAAAGCCCACGCGTACTCTTGCAACAAATGCTGTTGATGATAAGATTGGTAGCTACGGTACACTTGAGGAGCGCTTGTTCCCCAAGGAACACTGATGAAAACAAAAAACGTCATTATGCTGATTTAAAAGAAGATCATGAATTCTTCAAATCCTATAAAATCGCCAGGCCTTTAAGATAACCTGAAAGACAATTAATTTCTCTGTGGCTTTGGGCGGTCTGTGAAGTAGCAGCATTTATCCAAGCATTCATTGCAACACAGCAACATTTCCCTGCTAAAGCAGGACTATAGCCAGTTCGTTCAGCGTCATCAGTAATGAGCTCATCAAAGCTTAAACATCGACTGGTAACGAGATATATGCGACTATAACTCGCGACTCGGCCAGAAAAATTCTCAATCCTAGTGTCTCCGTCTGACCAAAACTCCCCCTGACCAAAATCCCCCATTCATCCCCAAATCCCGTGCCTCCTCCTCCTCGAAGTATGGGTTTCCGATATACTGCAGGCCTCGGCATCGACTTTATTAGTTAGGCCAGTTATTTTCCTTTTTCCGAACACTGAGGCCGAAGCTGCATAGCTAACTTTAGCTACCCTCAATTTAGCAAGCATTTGTGCCGACAGTGCAGGCACAAGATAAAGAACCTCGACGAGGATAAGATTTCTGTTTAATTCCCGTCATAATTGTAATGCGATAACAGAGAGCGAAGTTCAAGTTCTCGCAAATATTGGCTAATGCCTTGCAGAATTTAGAGCCCCCGAAATGCGGTCGAGCTACGCGAGAGGGGAACTGAGGGCTTCTTTTAAAATAATTTGCGAGGCAGGCAGCGCCAAGACAATGCGCGCTGGTGATCAGGTTTGCTTTCGAGAATGTGTTATTAATTTTCTGCAGGCCACTGCTACGAACATGTACAATTTCAGATGTAATGTAAGTATCTGGTTTTAATTTCCAAATAAAACAATGAGGAAACATTGTTCTGATCGCGTTGATTAAGTAATATTTTTAAAAATTCCTCTTCTAGTATGGCGTGAAAAAAAATCATACTACGTATGCTTTGTGTAATCTACTTTACGATTGGAAATATCATGACCATCTTTGCTATGCTCGAAATGAAAATATGTTGTGATTTTTCTATGGCCAAACTCGTTCAAAATTTTAAAGTCACGACTAAACAATATAGTGTTTTCTAGATAGCATCTCTATCATCGACATTTAACATCAATATTGAAGAGATAAAATAATATTCGAACGTTTGAAGAAAATTGGAGCACACTGCATGGGCATCCCTCGCACCAATTCAGGTATGAAGCAAAGATTTTGAACTAAAGGGCAACATACAGCATCAATTTAGATAAAAGTAGTACACGCTGAAGAGGCAGGCAAACTCGACCTAACCGTCGTGAGGGCTGGCACTCGCAAGCGTAAAACCTGGAGAATTCGATTACGAGATCACCAAGGAAGGGTAACGCGCCATAGCCATGACCATAACCCGGGGGATTATGTTCAAAGTCAAAAGTTGGCCGGTCAGCTTAAAGAAATGGTTTAGAAAGCTTGCGCCTCCATGCCGCTAGAGGGCGGCGAAAATAATCCCAAAACTTCCAAGCGTCTTGAATGTAATAGAAGAAACAAGGCATGGAGACGTCAGTTTGAAAAGCTATACGGCATGTTAATCTGCGCTACTGATTTATACAGAATGCAAATTTCATTCAAGTATTATTTTTAATACATATGATTGTTTTTTTTCAACTCAACAGTGCGATGCAAGGCAAGAAGAAGCAATTCAGCCTTGTTTGAGCTGCACTGGCTTCTCGATTTCAAAATAACGCAGTGCTGTTGTCCTTTCACGCTCAAGAACACCAAAACCAACGTCATAACTTCTTCAAGTGTAATCAAAACTCACTGTAGTTTAAGCACAATGGCGCTCGCAAATCGTGCATTTCAAGGAATTAAAACTATCGAAAGGCAGCCAAATAATGAGAGTAACTGGACCCTAACGTCTGGCAAAGAAGCTAAGGATCCAAACTTGGCTTGAAAGCTTGGTCTCGCGGCACAGAAACAGGCTTTCAAGCTTGGCCAACGCAGAGCGCTGCATTCAAACGCTCCAATTTCAAGGAGGGGGTCCGCTAGCTAAGCAATTTCCATCTCGACTTGCGCTCCTCAAGAACAATTTCCTGCCCTTCGTAATGGCTTTAATGGAAATATTATGATGAGCAGCCAGGCCTGGGTGGAACAGGTTCTGGAGCCTATGACTAAACTCAAGTTACCTGATTTTTCAAACAAGAAATGTTGACTTGGCCATAGGATTAAGAGGTTATTTCTTAAACATAAAAAGTTTGATCTGAAATAGAGTTCCTCGATCGTACTGTCACAGCATTACAGTAATTACAGTATTTCGATTAAGTGATAAGAAAAAACTGTAGCACAAATTTTGAGAATGTATTATTCTAAAATTAAGATAAGAGACCAAATTATAAAAAGCACACCTTTGCATTTCAGAGCCATAATAATAGTTATGATCCACTTCTTCCACGAGTAACACATTTATAGTGTAGTATCTTGAACCAATTTAAGTTTCAATCGCACTTACAATTTGTGCAAGAAACGTAACCTCGAAGACAATTTCCTAACACTTCATAAATAGTGTGTCTTAATACATTTACTACGTTGAAATACACTACTCAAATGAGAAGAGGACAGTTTCAGTAAACTATCTTTATCTCGCCGTAAATTAAGGTTTCACACTATGTCAATAAATTCTTAGCTTAATTGGTTTAATGGTTTACTCACATTCTAGAGTGACTTTTTGAGTCATGAAATGTTCCTAGTTGAAACAAACACTCATGAGACGCAAAATTATGCCCTACAAAGTTCATTCAATCAAATTCTCAAGCTTCATTAAGCACGTGGAGAAACTCTCCGTCAAGACTGCGCGCGTAACTCGTTCACTTACCCTCCCAAACACTTCAGACGCGACGTGTTAAGTCACTCCTCAGAGCGCCGTACGCAACTCCGATCCCGCCAGCGACAATTGCGTAGCTGGCCCCCAATTCCCCTGCGGCAATTGTGTCAATCAAGACATTGTGCCAGATTGCCTGTCCCCGAGAAACCAAACGCAAGTCCCCGGCAACGTCTTCAAGAGGCTGGAATGTGCGGCGCTAGCGGCCGCTGAGGCGGGACGGACGTTGCGGAAATTAGGGCCCTTGTAAAGGAGAGATTTGTATCGCGACTGAGAGGGAGCACCGAAAGGAAGACGGTGTACCTCGCCCATCACACGCCTGTAATTGTTTCCAAAGAGACATGGAAAGCGAGCTGATAATTCACCAATGCGAGTTTGAATTCAATGAGGTGTCGGGCATCGACACCTCAAACGGCACCTTACAGAAGCTCTTGCTCTGAACAAGCGAGGTTCAGGCGATCAAAGACTTTCGTTGTGACTTCGTGCAGTAAAGCGAATCATTCTAGCGAATTATATTAAAATAATTCGGAAAACAGCAACACCTCAATTTCAACCGATAATATAAAAATCTCAGATCCAAGTTGCACACGTCTAGTAAATATAATGACACAAAGTAATGCAAACGAAATAGTAAAACTTACAACAGGTTTTAACTGCTGAAGGTTGCGCCGCATGGCCCGCTAACTTTGGCCTACTCACTTCCAGCTAACAACACGATCGATGAGCGAGAGAACTATCCTACTCACTATGAATTGAGAAAAGGGAACGCGTTCCAGTACGTACGTGATTGTTAACAAACGCAATGAACGAATTCACGATCAAAATTCGAATTTGAAAACACTAACAAGTAAGTACTCGTATATAACATTTTTAATAGGTAAAGCTAGGACTTCCTACTTCGGTGGAAGAAAAAAATTTGTTGAAAAATTCATCCCTGGCACGAACTATCTACTTAGCTTGAAAGCGATACCGCCAGCCTCACTAATGACAAACAAACATGAAATAAAAACATAGTGCTTGAGGTATAAAATCAGCCAACATGATGTACCTGCAACTAAGGCAGCCTCTTCTTGAATACTTTGATCTCCAAGAGAAAAAATTGAGTCTGGTAGCAGACAGAGAACGGACACCTCCATGGCACCACTTCCATGGCACCACTTCCATGCCATCCTTGAAAAGCCGCAAGACTCGAAGGCAGAGCACAGCGGGGAAGTCATTTAAGAGACATCACTTATTTACGGCCAGCACCGTGACTGAAGTGGTAGGCCGCAAGCCTTTACGGTTACTAGCTCGGCCATAATCAGCAATTGATGGGTACGCAACGGTTGGATAATAATACCACAAGGAAGCGTAACGGCTTCGTTGAGAAAAATGGACAGTAAGTACGTAAGCCTTTGAGGAGGCTGTATTTGAAAAATGTGAAATTGTGCGGTTAGGACGCATGAGGCTTTAAATACATGAAGTAATTAAAAAAACAAAGAACTTCTTTGGGTTGTGCAATTGATGAACCGTGAGCCCAGAAAGAGTACGAACTTTTGAGAAAAAACTAATTACGGAGGAGAGTCCGATCTGCTTCTGGAATGGAGGTCAGCGAAGCCTTAACAAGGAAATTATTACAAACTCTGAAAACTTTTCTATAAGCTTATGAAACCGAGGTTTTAATCCCACCTCTTTCAAAATATAAATTCAAATATATTCCATATATATAAGTGGTTTGCTTTCTGCAAATTCGAATTATAAATAAAAGTGAGTCAAAATTCAAATTTACACCAATCACGGAAGAAGAAAGCAAAAACAAACAAACAAAAAACATGAACTTAACTAAATTAAAATGTTCAGTATTAAAATTACGTTAGTAGTAGAGGAAAGGCAGATTGCATATCAT